>VMDO01018107.1:0-12500 GCA_007922755.1 Pedetes capensis
GATTATTTAGGTTCATACTTGTGCTTAGAGGAATGATTCAGATATTTGTTCATAACATCAAAATTTTATAGTCTTAACTTTTGCCCAAATGTCTTTGGCAGATGATCTTAGTTTCTTCTGACTCTCTTATTGTTTGGCTTCAGGCAAATCTTAAGAGCCAACCTGTTACTTTAAGGGATAATACTTTCATTCTTGACCTTTTTATGTTTTTCACAAGTCATATAAGTTTCTTTAAAACTTTGGTAAATTTTTAGAGTGAATCAATACTTTTTTAGTAAGTTAGTAAGGTTCCCTTGTAGTTCTAAATTCATATGAATTTGAATGATGCCATATTCTTTCCATTTTTATGTTGTATTTTTAAGTATAATAGATAATTGAAGCTAGAACAAATTAGTGTCTACTGGCATTATAGTATTTACCATAAAGAACTTATGTTTCTATCTTTGTATATCAGGCTTATACAAATATTTTTCAGTATTATACCTTAAGAAGATAGGGGAATATGTGAGAAAATATACAGAAAATATTCTCCGTGAGTGTGTAAGAACAGCTTTACTAAGAATATTTTCTAGGAAACGGGAATAGATTGAAACATGCAACTTAAGATATGAATGGTTATTTCACTTTTTTATCACTGTGTCAAAATACTTGAGAAAACTACTTAAGAGAGGAAGTGGTTTTTTTGGGGGGTCACAGTTTCAGGAGTTTACTCCATGGCCAGCTGCCTCTGTAACATTTAGAGCCTGTGGCAAGGGAGAACATCATGAAAGCAGAGTGTGCTGGAGGAAGATATGTTCACTTCATGGCTGTCGGGAAGCAGAGAGAGGGATAAGAATGGGCAAGGAGAAAGACAAATAATCCAAAAGCACATCCTCAGTGGCCTACTTTCTCTAACTAGGCCCTACCACCTTATGTTGCTACCACCTCCCAATAAAACCATCAAACTTAGACTGTATCAGTAGCCTAATCCATTGATCATATTAGAGTCCTCATGTCCCAATCATCTCTCAAAGTTCAATGCATGAACCCTTTGGAGGACACTTTATATCCAAAGCATAACAATGGTAAAGGCCATTTTAATTACTTAAATTCATCAGAATTTAGAGCCTTTTTTAAAGTCCATATCTTCTTCCATCCCAAATCCTTTTACATTTTCTTCTAAGTATGACTTTTGAGATTTTTGTGTTTAAGAGTGCATGATAGAAGCCTAAATGAAATGGAACAGGAACTGTGAAACTGATATCTTTCTGCTTGAATATGAAAAGAGCTTGACATTTTCCTGTATTAAATAAAAATCCCTCACCTGAAGTTGTAGTTTGAGACATTGTAAGAACTGCATGGGAGAATGTGTTTATTATTCTCTTAAAATATATTTTATTTACTGGCTTTATACCATATCATTCAATTTCTCAGTGGTATGGGCTTGCTTATTCAGATAACAAATACTTACTGATATAGTAAAAGTAATCCCAACACTTTATTGTTTTCTATAGAAAGAATTTGATAAATCTCTTTGACAATCAGCTGGTGTTCAAACACTTGAACCTGAAAAAAGGACTCTTAATGAGTTACTAGGCACATTTATAACTTGTAATTCCAATGGCACAGAAAACAAGTTTATTGAATGAGAATTTCAGCAGAAAGTCTGATTTTGAAATGAATTTTCATTGTTCATTATAATTTGAATAACATTTAATGGGAAAACATTTCTTGGAAATTCATAGGATAATCTATCTAACAATTGCCTTAGTTTATTGACCATGTAAACATTCATCAACACTTGCCAAATATGAGACATGTAGAATGTTTTTTTCTTTGTGAGTGTGGGGACTATACATAGACATTATTTCTTTCATAAATTGACACCTTAATTCACATGGATTTCTCCTGAATCCAGTGTATAATCCAAAACAGGGAAATTTATGAGGTTTTGAGAAAGCATTTCTTTCTGGAATTTCTTTTATTGTGTTCTGAATATGATCAACACGACTGGTTAACACTGGAAATTTTTTAACTTAAGTAAAACTTTCTGTTAGTACTCCCACTGAACTGAGCATTGTAGTCTCTATTCCATCTTCTCTTTTTCTCAATATTGATCTATTAACATCATTGTTAATATGTCTAAACACTTTTCTTCTTATAGCATATTCTTCTGTCCAATAACTCAATTTCCTCCTGGAGTCATAGGTGGCTATTTTATAAGAATTAGGGATAACAACACCAAGTTACTAGGAATATAAGGAGATACACAACTTCTCTAAAAGTGAGGAGACTCTTAGTCTTCATCCTAATGTGTGGATAGTACTGAGTTCATCAGACGGAATTTGTGTTTGTCTAAAACAGGTGGAAAGAACCTTGCCCAGCATTATCTATTTAATACCCACAGATGATGGATAAAAACTAAAAAGAAACCCTGGAAACTTTTGCAATATTCTCTATCTGACAAAATAAGAGGAATTATAATATATGTACATAAGAAATTATATTGTTGAACATTATTTTTTGATATGATAAAACTACTTTTAGAGGACACGGTATTTTCCCTTGGCAGAGAAGAGAATGCTTCTTGTAAGAGGTCACCTCTAAACAGAACCATGAAAAATATAGGGATTGGGATTGGATCATATTATTTATACTTTTCTATAATTTAGCCATGATAAGTTGCTAATATATTATTATAATTTACAAGTATGTCTTTCCTATTCCATGTGTACTGTGTAGAAGTCACTCACACATTGATTTATGGATTTATTCATTTCATATTACTATGTATTCTCAATTCTAATCTCCATCTCTTCAACAGTTTGCAAAGTCAGATGTGGATTAGAATGGAAAGTGGATTGGATTTGTGCAAGAGAGCTCTAACTCTTATTTTTTTGATGAATCCAATTTGCACATGATTTTAATCCTCATTTGATTTTATAGTCCTCTAAAACTGTTCAAGGCCTGCAGCCGTAACCCTGTGGCATCCGATCCCGTCAGATCTCGGAAGCTAAGCAGGGTTGGGCCTGGTTAGTACCTGGATGGGAGACCGCCTGGGAACACCAGAAGCTGTAGGCTTGGGAGAAGGACCTGGCAACCCCCTCCCAAAAATCAATCTGCCATTGAAAACCCTATGCACAGCAGAGAAGCACTGACAATAGTGTTTCCCCGGTTGTACAGAGGGTCGCTATGAGTCGGATACCGACTCAATGGTACCTAACAACAACAACAACAAAAACTGTTCAAAGAATGCAGGTAAGAATCAAGAATATATAGTAAGTATACACTTTTCCCAGAGGATAAGAAGACAAACAACTAATTATAATAAAAAGTGAAATATTTTCACAAAAGTCTATTAAAGAGCATAAGGTGAAGATTCACTAGGAGGTCAGAACAATTTTCATAGTGACTCCATTTGAACAAGGCCTAAGATGTAGAAAATAGATAAGAGGGAAAAAAAAGACTTTCCATGCCCAAGAAGGAGCATAAGCACAGCTTTTTTATTTAAACTAGGACATTTGCGAACATATAAGCAGAATAAAGAAGTAAAAGCTCTTGAGTTGAAGGTAGGGGAAAGTTAAGACTGTGGCAGATTTTGGATGTGACCCTACAGCAGAGCCTCCAAAGAATCACCGAGAAGCTCACTTTGGCCATCCTTAATGTCCCCTCTTTACTAGAAAAAGTCTTTGAGGGACTGTTTTGTTGACTGTCAATGACAAGAAGATTGACTACAGCCTGCGGAAGTTCTATTGGCTCGATATCCTGAGACAGGACTCTGTGTGTGTGTGTGTGTGTGCGCGCGCGCGCGCGCACGTGCATGCGTTGTTTGCACGCTTGCATGGGTGTGTGTTTTATTTTTGATTTGGAATTAGATCTTTTAAAAATCTAGATTACAGACCAAAGTAATTCTTAATAATTCAATTAAGGCAACTTACTTGGGTAATCTGGGAGAAAATTTAAAAGAAAGCTTCAATCCAATAAGTGGCATTATATAAGTTGTCTGAAAAATAATGTGTTTTAAAAAGTGAATGGTCATAGGTAAATATTTTTCTGCCTATCTCCAGTACTAAACAGGTTGAAGAGATATTTTTGATTGAGCAAGAGGAAAATTTGATCCTAGTTAGCAAGTAGGAAGTACTTTCATAAATCTCCTAGAATATTTATTTAAAATATGGAAGTAGAAGAGATTACCAGGTACTCTTACTGTGGTCATGGAATTGACTTTTTAATCAACAGGATAAGTTTCCCATCAGTAATGGCTCACATTGTAGATTTTATCCTCTAGTAGAAACACAAATAATTTCTGTGCAGTGCAATGAATTAAGCACTAATGATTATAGCACAGATCTCCATTAAACATAGACTACTTTTAATAAAATCTAACATAAGCATTTTTTTGACAACTTGCCCATATAAACTTAGTTTCTCAACTGCTTTTTAAACCATTTTCAGGAGCTCACTGATGGTTCAATTAATAACCAGAATAAAATCTTTGATATGGCTTCATTTAAATTTTATATCAGTTATGATTTTACTGTTTTTGAAAATAAAACTTCAGTGCATTTTTATAGTAGGGAATATATTGGGCTTATCATTATCCATTAGGATTACCAGATATGCTCTAGTTTTACATTCTACTTTATAAGCAAATTTTGATAATAATTTGATGTCTACATTAATGAGATAATTGTATCTTCCTGCCTTGTATATAATTTTTATTCTTAGAAATTGGAACCACACTGCTGAAAATCTCATGCCTCCTTCTTTTTTTAATCATTATTAGTTGCACCATATAGGCAACAAATATATTTCTCCACCTTATAGGTAAAATGGGGAGAATAATATAGAGCACACAGTCTATCGTGAGAATTTACAAGGAATATTTCAAGTGTTTAGCATGTTTGAAGCATACAGTGATGCAACCCATTCCAATACTCCTATTTTAAATAGAAGTGAATGCATACCTTTGACCTTTTCATGTAAGAATTGGTGTAGTTTTCCTTCTTGCTTTTAACTAAAATATCTCATGTCTCAAACCTTGTCATTTTTTTGTACGTTTCTATTTTCAGTGGGAGATATTTCTTCCCCACCCTGGATGTTTCTGGTATTTATTTTCTGCTTCTCCATACCTGGGTTTATGGAGTGATTCTTTTTAAATCATTTCTCATAGTCATGTCTGGAAAGAGTAAACTAGCCGGCGCAGCTTATCTCTGCGTCCTTTTTCTTGGAAGCTAATGAAGTACAGGGATCAAACCTTCTCTAGGTGCCTCTTTGGAGATAGGGTCTCTGTACCCTCTCCTAATTATGAGGGCCTGGGGAGGTGTCTGAGTTTGTGAATCACCCAATTAATTTGGCTTCACAGTCAGTTATGAATCATGTTTTTTAGCTCAGTTGGTAGAATGATGCTTTTCACTTTCTGAGACCCTGCATTCAATCCCCAGCACTGCAAAAATGGGAAAAGGACCTGGCAGACGACTCCCAAAAGAAGCCCAAAATAGCCATAGAAAACCTTACCTCCAAGGGTCGCTATGAGTTGGATCTGACTTGACAGCACCACAAGAGTCATCTTTCATTCACTACTGCCACTTCCCTGTCTTATTCCTGTTTGTTCATGGCATGTGCTGGTAAGCAGGGTGCTTTGATTGGGTGAGGAGATGATGGGGGGAAGAATAAGAAACTGAATACCTGTATCAGTGTTTTCCCTTTCCTTTCAGGAATTTTCTCTCCCTTTACCTAGTCTCCAGATACTTTCTCTCCTGTGTGTGTCCATGGATAGTCTATAGCATTCATTGTTTCTCAGGCTTTTCCACTAAATTCACTAAGGATTTCATTTACTGAAATATATTATCTAATTTATTATAGGAAATGAACACTGTTACAGGTGTCTTGATTTTATTTTTTAATTTATACTAACAGTTAAGGATAGTCAGATAATAATAGAACACTCGGGATAAACCAAAGATTGTCATATAAAACTCATACCAAACCAGCAAAGTTAGTAAAATTCTCATTTTCTTTTTATATAAGAGCAAACTGAATCACAGAGTAGTTAAGTGAGGTTTCCAAACTATAGAGCCAGAGAAGACAAGAAGGATCAGAGAATAAATCCAAGTGGACTGACACCAGGAATATTTGAACTCTTCACTATAGTGTCTGTCTGAATTAGCTTATATGTTCTTGTGACAGAGAAATAGACTGAAACAAATATGGATGGGGGAAAGAGATTTATTGGGAGCTCACAGCTAGAGGATTTTATCCACAGAGGCAGAGCAGGCATATGGCATGGTGGCCCAGCAAGCATGGTGGGGCCTGTGGCAGAAAACCTCACTTCGTGGCAGAGAACTTCCCATCATAGCAGATCAGGAACAGAGATAGTGATCTGAACTAGCTCTGGGTAAAAACCTCTGAAGTGATGACCCCTGTAACTACCTTCTGCAAAGCTAGATCCCAGCCTCCCAAAGTTTCTATTGCTTCCAAAAACAGTGCCACAGGCTGGGGACTGAATGTTAAAACACATAACCTTTGGGGAACATTTTAGATTGAAACCATAACACTCCACACTGACCCCCAAAGATCATGGCCATCTCATAATGCAAAATGCATTTAGTCTAACTTCGAGACTCCTCAAAGTCTTAACAGCCTCAACTGTGTTCAAAAGTTGAAGTCGAAAGTGTCCACTGAAGACTCAAGGCGAACTTGACTGTGGGTCCCTGAAAAACCAAAACAAAAACATACACTTCTAGCATACATTGGCACAGAATAAGCATTTCCATTCCAAAAGAGAGGAATGGGGATACAAAAAGGAAAGATCAGTCCCAAACAATACTTAGACACACAAATCCTCTGGCTGTATGACTGGTGTCTGTCATATGTGATATCATATGACATCCAGCACCTGGAATCATCTGGGTTCAAAAGGCTTGGGCAACTCACCCCCATGGCCCTCTTGAGTTGGCTCTGCTCATTGCTGGTAGCTTTCCTAAGCAGTTTTATGTTGCTAACATTTCCAACATCCTGAGGTCTCTGTTGCTGTTTAGGCTCCCCCATCAAAGCTTCACCTATCAATCCTTCAGGAGTTCTCCGGAGGCACCAGACCCCAACACACATTGTCTGTCCTTGCAGGCTATTTTCTGGAGCCTTGCTAGCAGCCTCCATAACCCCTTACCACTTGCATTTTTCACACCTTCAAAACCAGCACCACCTGCATGTCTCCAAGGATTGCTACCAGCTGGAGCTATACCCGGCCCTTTCGAAAGGTGATGACAGTAACCTCTTTGTGCCTGCATGGAGAAATGACTTCCCTGGGTGGCCTCTTTTCAGAACTGCACTCACTTTTCAGGCATTATCTTTTTTAAATGAGAGTCCTTTAAGTGGGTTTGCCACTTCACACCCTAAAGCCTTTGGTGGGAGGGGCCTGAGCAATTCCTATTTTGCTCCAGGGGATTCTGTTGTCCCAGTGAAAAGTTTGAGGCTGTTTTTTACTGGGGTGGCTTAGCTCTTTTAACAATTACAGCCTCCTTGAACAGACCAGCTCTGTCTACAGTAACCTTAGTAAAGCCTCAGCTATTTTCCTCTTTAAACTGCACACTTTTCTAGATCTTTTTGTTCTGCCTGTTTCCTTTATTTTTTCATCATAAATCTAGCTGAAGGCAGCAAGCAACAACCATGCCATGACATGCCCCCTATATCTTGCTGCCCCTATCTTATTTCCTCTGCCAAATTAATTGATCTATTACTTTTGCTTTCAGCCTCACTCAAATATTTAGGATGTGAACATAACACAGACAAGCCCCTTGCTAGAATGTGACGTGAATCCTTTTGTATCCAGTGCCCAATAGAGTTCTCATTTTCCCCTGAATCCCTGTGAGCCTTATCTGCATTTTTATGGGTGGTGGCTTTCTGGTCTTTCAAACTCTCATCAGAACCACACTTTAAGTTCTGCTTATAGCATTTAAGGGCATTTCTCTTCTGTATGCAACACTTCAACCTCCCATAGTTTCCATATACTCCACAAACATCGCCAACAGATGGGGACTGAACATTAAAACACATGACCTTTGGGGAGTCATTTCAGATTAAATCCATACTATTCTCTATGTTTGAGAAAACAGAAGCAAAGAGAAGCTAGTGGCTTATCTGTAGTTCAGGGGATGAGCTTTTGTGAGCTCCAGTGCTTTCTATTTATATAACCTTGAGATAATTTATGTGACATCTTTGAAATTCAGGTTCCTTGTTTGTTCAATAGAAATATAGTATCTGCCCTGAATTCTTGCCAAGGTTATTGAGAAGATAAAATTTTTTTAAAAAACCTTGCTTATTTCCATCTGTGACATTGTGGCTTGTTGCAGAAAGGAATTAATGCGGGGAGAGCATGCATATGGAAGTTCTTTTTAACTGTCAAGAGATAAACAACTGAATGCAGTCACTTTGTTTATGAACCCAAAACTTGGCAGAGGTGAGCATATGCCTGCTCCAAAAAGAGAATCTCTGCTCTCGTATGGCAAGTCTTTCATGAGGAATATTTTATGAAGACACCACTGGTGTGGGGAGAGGAAGCAGGAATTTCTAATGCATTGATTATCATCATGCCTGCTGGGATCAGGATGACCCGAAGACCTGGCAGAATAAAAGTAAATCATATGATTTCAGTATTTTGAAAGGATGTTAGTCAAAAATTGCATCAGAAGATCGGGAAAAGTCATAAATTTGTACAAGGAGGTGGAAAAGCCTCATTTTAAGAACAGAAAAAGAAAATTTATGCAGCAAGTATGGGATAGAAAGCATGAATAAATTCTTGGTAAAGAAGAAAAAAATGATTTAAAATGGCTGTGTTTAAAAGCTGCATAACTTTCTGGATATTTCCAGAATATTTCGTCAAACTGTTGTGTTTTCTTCTACAGTTAATTTGCAGAAATACTTAGAGTTCAACAATACATGTTAAAGAATCATTCTCAGGGCATAAATGACCCATTTGTATTCACACCACTGATGTTAGTAACGTGCAAAATAAGTGAATCATATCAGCCATCAGATACTTGGAAATCAATTCAACCACAAATATTACAATACAGGGAATAGATACTAGTTTTAAAAGCACAAATAGCAGTATGATTCTGTCAATTAATGTTCCATGTTTCATAGTGACAAACTTCAGTATGAAATTGAAAGAAATTAGGAGTATTTTTCATATTTTAGGATGTATGTTAAATGTAATTATATATAATTATACCTTTTGTATGAAGTCCATTTCAAGTTAAATTCTACTTTCTATATTAAGATAACAAAGTTCAGAAATCAAAAGATTGTTGTTGTTAGATTCCATCTAGTTGTAAACCCCAGCCTGTAAAAGATTAAGGGCAACTTGAATTATAAGGAAGCCCTGACTATTAAAATTGTGGGCTTCTGAGTCAACAAACTTGTTTTATAATCCATGATTCATAACTTTGTCCTTGTGACAGGCCCTTATATAGGTTACTAAAATCATACATGCCTTCATTCTCCCCATCTGTAATATAAATACCAATTAGTAAACATCACAAATCTGTGAGATTAAATGAGATAATGCATGGGTAACAAAGAGCACATAGTCTGACTTTCTATACATCACAGTAGATAGTCTGTATTCTCTTAGCTATTTTGAATATTACTGGCATAATTTTGACATCTGGAGGAGTTATTAGATTGTTACAATGAAATGCCCACACTTTTTTATAAAGACAGCAAAATAAAATTTTAAAGGTAAATATCTGTAAATAATAAGGAAATTTAATAGGCTTACTTTTATAACATACTTAGAATATGATTCCCACATACAATTATGTACCACATGACAATGTTTTGCTCAATGGTAAATGGCCTTATATGATGGTGGTCCTGTAAGATTATGTCTCTTGGTAATACTGAAGCCATCCTAGATTAAATAAAGACACTCTGATGTTCATTCAACAATGAAATAACTTGACATGTTTCTCAGAATATATCACTGTCATTAAGCAACACATGACTTTTCAGGAAGTATATTTATTTTATGAGGATAAAAGGAAACTGGCCATGTTTCAAGCACCTACTATATATGAAGGACCTTAATTGGGACATAATTTACAGTAATACTGTGAGATGGAGATCATTGTTTCCATTTTATAGGAAGAGATCATGGACAATATACATAATAAACTGGGTCTCCAGTCAGAACAACCAGTAGTGGTTAAGAAAATTAATTCTAGAAGCATACTACCTGGACTCAAGTTAGGTGCAATATTATTAAAAGTAATGACATATTTAGATTACCCAGGACATAGTAACTCCTTAAGATAGCTATTATTATTACTGTATTACTATTCTTATAAATGGCCTGCAGCCGTACCCCTGTGGCATTTGATCCCATCAGATCTTGGAAGCTAAGCAGCGTCACGCCTGGTTAGTACTTGGATGGGAGACCGCCTGGGAACACCAGGTGTTGTAGGCTTGGGAGATGGACCCTGCAACCTACTCCCCAAAAAATCAATCAGCCATTGAAAACCCTATGAACAGCAGAGAAGCACTGACAATAGTGTTTCCCCTGTTGTATGCAGGGTCACTGTGAGTCAGAAACTGACTTGACGGCACCTACAACAACAACAACAACAACAACAACAACAACATTCTTATAAATGTTATTGTTTAAAGGTGAATTAAATTCACAGCCTTCATCAAAAGTAATATTTAATGTGATGCATATTTATTAATATCTGATAATCAAATAGGATCTTCTGGCCATGGATAGTTACTACAGTAAGAGATGGCTAGTGTCTGGCCTTATTCTGATCATCTTAGTTGTGGAAATTTTGTTGGCTATAATCTATGCCTATTGATATTGATATTTTGCAGTATCCTAAACATTGCTATATGCCCAGGGTGATGAATCAGGGTGTGAAGGAGGCAGGTTGGGTGAGCAATTCTCCCTCTGTTATTCTGTCATGCAACTAGATGTGCTCTGGTGATAAAGATGTGATATATTGTGTGTGAGTACAGGGCGAACACAGATAAGAATATGTACAGCAAAATTGATAATTAAAAATCTGTTTAAGGATAAATACATAAAACTTTGTTGTGGAATTATATTAAGAGTATACACAAAAACATAAAATATTGATAATCTCTCCTTTCCACTGATTTTGAATTAGAAATTTCCAAAAGCCATCAAGACAATAGCAGCTACTGTCATCCATCTGATAGTCAAACAAAGAAAAATGAACAGTAAACAGGAGCTGTTTACTCTGATCTAAAGTCTTACCTGATCAAATAATTTTAACAAAATATGTATGACAAAGATATATGTATATATGCATGTATATGCATGTGTACATATAATTTACACACATACACACACATACACACACACACACACACACACATATATTTGTATTCTCTCCTTAGAGAAATAGTAATGCCATAGGGAAGCCTGTGTTTATCAATGAGATTTGAAGTTTTGATTTGAGTTGAAGTGTAGTCATAGAAAAGAGAAATCCTAATTGATCAAGATTCTTTGATAGAAATCCAATGGGAAAGGAGGCAAATTCATTCAAATGAACTTAATATACATAATTTAATTTTATAATTACCTTTAATTTGAAATTGCCAAATGCTAAGTGAATGAATTTTCTTCTGTATATTTAATAGAATATGTTCCCATTAAATTTAATATTACTTGAGCCATTTGATTGGGGAAAAACAAATATAGGCATAAGGGGATATCAAAATGTTTCAATTTCCTGATATCTAGCAAAATTTCTTCTATATTGTATTCACACCTTCAAATGCAAGAACTATCATAAGAATATTTTGTTTTAAAAATTGTCATACTTTTCAAAAATCAAGGGTAGAACAGAATTCCAGCATTCCATGATAGTTTATATACATATATGTAATTAATATCCACACCCAGAGGAAGCATATACAAACTTTTATTTTGTCATTGGCATTGCATAGTTATTAGAAAAAGTTAGAAATAAAATATAGTGGATATACTTTTAGTGGTAATATGTATTTCTTGCTAAAATGTTTTTCATATATGTTGAAATTCATTGCCAATTATTTAGATTTCCTCTGTTAAATAATACAACATAGGAATTAAAAGTTTTGTCTTTGCAAATTTTGTTTAAAACTTAGAAAATATAGTATGCAACATGAAATGATGAAATATTTCTTACTCTGAAAAGTTCTGTGATCTTGGAAATGATGCTCAGAATTGTTGCCTGAATCTCTTTAGTAATCACATAATTGTTTTTAGTAAACAGCATTCATAGGAGAATATTCAGAAGCTCTTAAACTTCAGAGAAATATTAACTGAGCTTTCGCTTTATTATACATAGGTTAAAGGCTCTTGTTAATGTCATAGATCATTACTACCACCATATTCCCTTGAAAATCTTTTCTGAGTTACCTCTTCAAAAATTTTTAGTCAGAGAAAGAAATGAAAATATTAACATAATTAAACATGACACATTTTTAAAATAATGTTAATGTTTTCCAATGCACTA
>VMDO01018107.1:17500-30249 GCA_007922755.1 Pedetes capensis
GCCATCTCTTGAATGATTATAAAACACAAGCACATGAAGAAAGACTGTGAGACTATTATTGAATAAAAAAATAAATTATCTTTAAGCTACAGGCAGGTGTGGTGGCACATTCGTGTTACTTCAACACTCAGGAGGCAAAGGCGGTAGAATTTCAAGTCCAAGACCAGCCTGGGCTTCATACTGAGACTTTGTTAAAAAGGGGGGTAGTAAAATATATATATATACCACACACATACACAAACACACACATACATCTTTAAGATGAATAATGCACTCATCTATATAGTTTGATATTTCATATCATAATTTTTGTGAAAAAACTCTATGGGTAATGGGTTTTTAGATATGAGCTATATTCAACAAAATAGACTACTTCAATTGGGCACCCTAAAATTTATATACTTGACTTGTGAACTCTGACCTAGCTATCTTAGAACTCACCTTAAATAAGGACACATGTTATGATTTTATCAGAAAACTATTTTACCATAATGAGAGATTCCACTTGAAATCTTTCTGAAATGATAATTAGTGAAGAGAAGCCACATAAAATGTCCTGAGTAGAAGAGTTATTGTCAAAATGTGAATGCCATTTATCTGCAGACATTAATTGTGGATGGCTTTTTTCAAGCAGGCTAATAGATAAATTTCATTGGCTGTATCTTACAGCTTAAGAACTAGCATAATGAATGGGCCACTGGGTCTGGCAGTATTTGCATTTCAGGTATGACAAGGTTACATCAAGATCTTACCAGTATGGTAAATTTGACATTTGACATTAAATTATCCTCAGGAGATACATTTTGCAAAGGTACTTCTGTTTCTAACACTATAACAGCTGTAAAATATGGTAGGCTTTTACAGATAATCTTTACTTGTTTTTGATATGTTAACTAGTACACTATATACCTCTTCTAAACTTTAAAAGACAAAATGGCCCTTCACCTCTTATTTGCTATTGTTGTTGTTGTTATTTGGCCTTTTGAGACAAGGTTTCACTATGTAGTCCAGGCTCGCCTTAAAGTCCCAATCCTCTGCTCCTCAATTACTGGGATAACAAGCATGCACCACCATCCCCAGCACCATTATTTGTTAAATTGGTTGCTTCAGTTAAATCATAAAGATTCCATTTTTGAAAAATGCTAGTTATTTTAAAAATATAAAAGACAATTATTTGAGAAAATAACACTTTTTAAATAAAGGGATCGTGGAGGGTAAATGAGATAAAAATATACTTGTACAAAATAATAATTGCTTTATGTTAACATTTTAAAACCTTTCTTTAATACATAAAACCAAATTCATAAGTATTAATAGTTTTCTGTAATGTTTCAATGCATGTATACATCATATAATGTTTAAATTGATTAATATAAACATATAATGTTCAAATTAGATTAAACATATTTATCCCAGCATAACAAAAATGGGAGAAGTACCTGATAGCCCACTCCTGAAACAATCCCCAGTCAGCCAACAGAGCCAACAGAGAAGCACTGACATAGTGCCAGCCCTGGCCCAGTGTCAAGTAGTGTTTCATTTGTTGTACATAGGGTCGCTCTGAATTGGACCTGACTCAATGGCACCTACCAACAAACAACAAACGTAATTATCTTCTCAAATATTTATCACTTATTTACAGTAAAATCTTTCAAAATCCTTTCTTCTAGATTTTTGAAAAGTATATTATTCCCTTTTCCCTTTATTGGTAAATGTTGGTGGGGTACAGAGTAATACAGCGTTTGCTTTTTCCATTATGCAACTATTACATGATTTTTGGTTGCGTTTCTATCCACATAGAAAGTTTATGGAAACTTTTGACTGATAAGTAGTAAAATTCATATTCGTATTTGCATTATATTACCCTATTTTTCCCATGTACTCATGAAGTTGCATTGTTTACACTGAGATTGTCCTCTCCCCCTTTATCTCTTTACATTGTTTCTATTCTTATCTGCAGTCCTCCACTGTGAAGTGGCATACCAGAACTTTCCCTTGTATCTAAGTGTAACTTAGTATCTATCCACCAATCTCTTCCCATCACCTGACCCCTACTCTCTCCAGGCTCTTTTAACCACCATTCTATTTTCAACTTCAATGAAATCAACTTTTTTTGATAGAACATATGAAGAAGATCACACAGTGCTTGTGTATTAGTGCCTGACTTTTATCACTTAACATAAGGATCTCTAGTTCTATCCATGTTGCTGCAAATGACAAGATTTCAATTTTTTCTATGGCGGCATAGTAGCACATTATGTATATGTATCGTATTTTCTTTAATCACTTACAGGTTGATGAACTGTTCATTTGTTTCCATTTCTTGGCTGTTGTGAATAGTGCTGCAATGATCATGGAAGTATGGATATCTCTTCAACATAATGATTTCATTTCCTTTGGACATATGTATCCAGTAGTGAAATTGCTGGATAGTAGAGTAATTCTATTTTTAATATTTTGAGGAACTTCCATACTGATTTCCAATAATGAACTGTACTAGTTTACATTCCCTCCAATAGCATGCAAAGGTTCCCCTTTTTCTACATCCTTGCCAGTCTTTGTTATCTTTTGTGTTTTTGATAATAGATATTCTTATGGGAATGGGATGATAGATCATTGTGGTTTTGATTTGCATTTTTCTGATGATTAGTAATGTTGAGCATTTTTAAATATATCCATAGCCCACTTGTATGTCTTCTTTTGAGATATCTTCATTTAGATACTTTGCCCACTTTTAGATTAGGTTATTAGGTTTTGTGCTGTTGAGTTTTTTGAGAACCTAGCAACTTATAATTGCTAATATATTTGAATTATATTTAGATCCTTTCAAAATTTTCTACGTGGCTTAATGTTAAGGTGAAGATAACTATAAGATTGTTATAGGGAGCTTTCAACATGAATTATAATCATGTTATCTAAATCCATAGTCACATTAGTTTAATATATTGATTGATCAGATAAATTTCATGTAAGCAAATGGAAGCTATATTCCAGTTTTTTCTCTCTCTTCATCTCTCTCTGTCTCCATACTTATATATGTATGTATTCAGTTAATATTTGCATATACAATATTTGTTCCACAAACTTAAGTTCAAGTGTTAGAATTAGAACTATATGGAGAATTATTTTTAGGAATGAGTTTTCCAGTCTTTTGGGGGGGAAGAGACCAACTGAATACTACCTTTGATAGATATTATTCTGCAAGTACAATTATGCAAGAAACTATGTCATATACATATATAATTACATA
The DNA here is from genome assembly GCA_007922755.1 of Pedetes capensis. Taxonomy (NCBI): domain Eukaryota; kingdom Metazoa; phylum Chordata; class Mammalia; order Rodentia; family Pedetidae; genus Pedetes; species Pedetes capensis. The sequence continues at coordinate 20,751 of VMDO01018107.1, forward strand.
TTAGACATTTGACATATGAACCATCTGTATGTATATTTGAGCAGTATTCTTTAGAATGAGAGGCAGCAACCAAAATAACTACTTATGTGCTCAAAAAATTAAAACTGTAAAGAAAAAGGAACACAAATTAATCATATTTCTCAGAATGTGCCCCTCCTCCTGAGCTTTCTTAGTTCTTTATACATTTTAGTATATATTGTCCCATAATTCTGTCTATGTTTTATATCCACACATACACAAATGTGTGCTGTTTTGTAATTGCAGTATAAACATTTATAAAAGATTTTTTTAAGTTATGAAACTATCTGTGTCCTTCTAGGCTCATAGAGAAAGTTGTAATTATTTGAGAAGCTACATAATAGTTGATAGAATTATGTACCATAATTTGTTCATTCATTTCTCCATTGATGGGCATTCAAGTTGCTTCCCATTTTATGACATTATAAATAATGTTGTGATAAGTATTTACCTATTTCTTTGTTTCTAAGTTTTTCTTTACACCCTGAAGTATGTATTTCTATGTGATCAATTTACAGAAGTAGAATTTGCTGTGTTATGTAAAGTGCTCTGATGGATATTGATAAATACCTTCCGAAGGTTACTGCAATCCAGCATTAAACCAGAAACATATCAGAATGCTCTCCTTCCTGATGTTTTTTTTTTTATCTGTAGCATGTTATTCGTGTTCATAGTTTTTGTTTGTTTCCCCCATAATGGGGGTTTGAACCCAAGGCTTCACACATGCAAGGCAAATACTCTACCACCGAGGGCACCCTAACTCCTTCTTTATATTTTATTTTGAGTCAGGGTCTCACTAAGTTATGCAGGCAGCCTCTGGCCTCAAACTCATAATCCTCCTGCCTCATCCTCCCACATTGCTTGGATTACAGGCATGTGCCAGAGTGCCTGACAATCTTCAGAAATTTTGATAGGTTAAGATCGATTTTTTTTCCTGGTCTGGATTTGAATTTTCCCAAGCACCAGTAATTTAATAATCCTTACATCCATTTATCACTCATCTGGAGACCCTACAGAAACAAATGGTTAAGACTATGAAAGTAAAGACAAACTTCCCTGATTTGAGTTCTGATACCTCTACCTAGTAATCTTGTGACCCCAGATAAGTGAATTAAGCATTCTGTAACTCTGTTTTTCAGCTCTAAAATGAGTATAGCAACTTTTCTCAATCTGTAGAAGAGATGGATGGTCAGATCCAGCTTCTAGTTATCTTTTACTTGACATCCAAGTTCTGCCAGCATTGTCTTAATAGTGGCTCAGTACAAACACCAGATGTTATGTGCCCAGAGCCACAGAGGCTGTCGTTCTGAGACAGATGGAGACCGATTCCCCCCTGGGGCACCTGACAGGCATCAAGCATTGTTAAAATACTGTTAAAATCACAATTAATATGAAAAGAATTTTTTAAAGTTCTTGGCATGAACACTCTTCCTGATGTTTATTTTCCTATAAATAAGCAAAAATATTTGGGGATGGTGCAATTTAATTCCTTAACTGGCAGCTATTGGATATTTCCTTGTTCTTGCTGCCTTGAGCAAAAGGACTGTCAAGAAGTCAGCTGAATCACACTCATAACAACATCTGCCATGGATTCTGAACACTCCATGGATTCCTTGAGGAAGCTACACAACATTTGCAACTGCTTGTGCCAGCTCTTGAGAGTGCAGTTCCAGCCACAACTGTTTCAAGCAACTTAGAGCATGCTTGCTCTGCAACCATTTCTACTAAGGCCTGAGGGAGAGCACTCCCCTCATGACCTAGCAAAGGGGACAATGTTATGATTGGTGTAAATACTAACCTTCATTTGCATGAAAGGCTAGTGATGATTGGCATGAGCAAGGCAACTCAGCTCACTTGGTGAGAGCTAAGAGACACCCTCCAGTGTTTCCTCCTCTGATGTTTCAACATTAGGCCAATGAAAGGTTTTTCTTGGGTAGGCTTTTCTTACCTACTTTTAGCACAGTGAACTGAGTTGACAAAAAGAAGAAAAAAGGAATAGTATCAGAGTGTCAGTGACAGCAGTAACAGAGACAACAGAGGGGTGGCAACAGTGACAGCAGAGACAGCAGAGAGGTGGTGGCAGTGACAGTGGAGTAAATAACTTCTAACTCTCAGAAGCAGTGGAGCAGCCAGCTAGTTTTGATATCCACAGCAAAGATCAGGCCTTAGAGAGGGGTCAGCAGCCTGAGCCACATAAGTCAGGGATCCTTTGGAACTATGGCCCTGAATAGCACATGGCCCTGATAAGTGACAAAGGCAGAACTAGAGGAACGCCCTGACAAGCTGACAAGCAGCAGAAGTGGAGCCACAGGAACTGAATAGCTCCAATGGGCAGCAGGTTGGAACTTTGGGAACTGTGCAGCCTGAATAGCAGCAGAGGCAGAGCTGAGTGGCCAGCAAGGAGACCTGGAAAGACTGTGAAGACTGGCTGCATTGAGAACCACAGAGGAGGTTGAAAGCAGCAGCAAAAGGGCAGTGGTAGCTGCCTCCCAAGCTGTGGCAACAATGACAGCAATGAGAGGCAGCTGAACAGTTGGAGACAGTGACCAGGGCATGAACAGGAGGGCTAGTAACTGTGGAGACAGAGTGAGGAAGGGCAGAGAGCTGAGGCTGAAAGGATAGAATGCTGTAAAGAGCCATAGAAGAGGAATTTCAGGCCCTGGTTGCTAGAAGAGTTCCAGAGAGCTGTCATGTTTTTCAACCCAAGGGTTTCTGACATCCTAGGCCCAGGAGGTATAAGAGTGGCTGCTGTCAAGAGCTGAAGCATTCCAAATTCCTAGGCATGTACAATACCTGTAACACTTGTAAAACTAAGAATCTCAGTACTCTAGGATCATATAAGAGCTGTAACACTTGAGGGAGCCACTTGCTGCTCCTCCCATCTATCTGGCTGCCACCATTCACTGCTGTCAAACAGATGGATGCAAAAGCTACCAGCATACAGCAAGTGAAGAACTTCTCCTTGCCTGTCCACTAGTTCTAACTGCATAGAGCAGAATACCCCAGCCAGCGATGAGTAGTATCAGTTCTGCAATAGCAGAAGCTTCTTTGAATTTCTTCATAAACTCTTCCTTCATACTTACACTTTGGATTTCTCTGAAAGCTATGGAGAATTATAAAAGCATCCCTGCATATCTGGGATCCAGCCTGATACAGCAAAGCCTAAGTGTTCTCTTTTTGAACATAAATAATTTCACACAGCATTGGTATCAGACGAACTCACTCTGTGACCTTGATGATCAAAACAAAAACAGGAAAACTCTTCAATCACATCTGAACATGAATAAGACGTGAACCTAATCCTAACCACAAACATGACCACACATCCTACTTTGGCTAATATAAGTAATTGCTGCTGCTTTTTCCAACTATGGTTTTAACATTAGATTAGTCTTCCCTCTTGTATAAGATTCATTAGGATATCAAATTACTGAATTATTCTTCCTTCCAGAGTAAAGAACTGCTTGAAAAGATTCTCTCCCAAACCACCTAGCATAAACTTAATCATAACAATAATTCCTTTCTAATATATTCTTAGTAAAATATTCCTAGCCTGCAGCTGTAGCCCTGTGGCAGCCGATCCTGTCAGATCTCAGAAGCTAAGCAGGGTCGGGCCTGGTTAGTACCTGGATGGGAGACCGCCTGGGAACACCAGAAGCTGTAGGCTTGGGAGAAGGACCTGGCAAACCCCTCCCAAAGATCAATCTCCCATTGAAAACCCTATGAACAGCAGAGAAGCACTGACAATGGTGTTTCCCCTGTTGTACAGAGGGTCGCTATGAGTCGGATACCGACTTGACGGCACCTAACAACAACAACAAAATATTCCTATGGCGTGCTATAATTCAATGAATAACCAAGTTTGTTTACGATAATATGCTTCGGCTGGGGGTATATACCCCATGTTTTCAAATCTAACCCACATTCTTTCAACAGTTTTGTTGTTGTTGGGTATTATCAAATCATAGCAACCCTATGTACCACAGAATGAAACACTTACCAGCACTGTGCCATACACATGATCTGTTTTATGTTTGAGCTCAATGTTGCAGGCACTATGTTTCTTCTCATTTTGAGTCATGCCACATTAGCAAAAGGAATTCCCAGGGGCTTTACTCCATTTCCATCAGTAAGGTCGAGTCTACTTTGAGGAGGCAACTCTTCTCCAGTCATTTCTTGAATGCCATCTGGCCTGGGGTGGGGGCTAATTTTCTAGCACTATATTTGGCAGTGCTTCTCTAGTATGCATAGGGTTTTCAATGGCTAATTGTTTTGGGAGTGGGCTATTGGGTTCTTCTCTCTAGTCTATCTTAATGTAGAAGTTCAGGTGAAATCTATGCACCATGGATGGCCCTGGTGGTATTTGAAATACCAGTGGCATAGCTTTCAGTATCACAATAACACACAAGCCCACATGACAAGCTGGCAGATACGTGGGGGTTTCAACAGGTTTGGAGGGCTAAACAAAATCACATACAGATTAGAATTGCATGGGGATTGGATCCTAGTTATTAGATTAGAGTCTATTCTAACAATTATAGTCCAATCCACACTTTATTCTTATCTGCCTCTGATTTTTAGCCCTTTAAAACAATTGAAAGGCTGCAGATTGAATTTGAGAATCTACGGTATTGTGCTTCTGGTACACTGATCAGTGATTAGAGACTCCTCTGTTTTTCCGAATCTCCCTTCCATACTTTAAATTTCCCAGTATTCCCCATTTCTGTGTAAGATCTAACTCCTATAACCTCTGTTTCACTGCCTGAACTCCAGTATGCTCTTTTTTTTTTTTAACTTTAAAGCAAAGGTTTTGCTTATTGCACAGACTGCCTCTGTCCTTGAAATTGCAACTCTCCTGCTTCAGCCTCCCAAGTAATTGGGATTATAGATGTGTACCCAAGGTGTTGTTGTTGTTAGGTGCCATTGAAGGATGCCTAGAGTCTAGTGCACTCTTAATAGCATATGCTTTGCATGCTAATATTTTTCTTTATTCCATCAAAATTTTATTCTATTTCAATATCATATAATGCTTATTCACTTTTTATGTTCATATATCATTTAAATATTTGGAATCCTTTCTAAACTAAGTACATTTTAAATAAACAAAATCATCTCCCCTCATCTGGCAGCCTTTTAATGGATACCAGTATGATTCTAATTCCTAAGGTATTTTTTCAATGCATAATCTATTAATCGCTCATAATTTATTTTATTCTGATTTATATCTCTGTTCTACTACATTTGGCTGGTCAAATCTGAAATTTTGTGATAGAGTTCTTTGATCTTACCATATTTTTTTAACAATCGAATCAAAGGAGACAATTTATACAATGGCATATCACACTACTATGAGAACAGACATGTTGTTTGTTGTTGTTACGTGCCACCCAGTCAGGTCCATCTCATAGTGATCCTATGTACAACAGAACAAAACATATCCCAACACTGTGCCAGGCACACAATCTTTTTAATGTTTAAACCCATTGTTGTGGTCACTGTGTCAATCCATCTAGTTCAAGGTCTTCCTTATTTTTGTTGACCTGCCACTTTCCCAAACGTAATGTCCTTCTTCAAGGATTGGTCCCTCCTGATGACAGTCCAAATTACATAAGACAGTCTAGCCATCTTTGCCTCCAAGGAGCAGTCTGATTGCTCTTCTTCTAGGATGGATCTGATGGTTCTTTTGGCAGTCCATGGTATATTCAATATTTGTCTGTAGTACCATAATTCAAATGCATCAATTGACCAGACTCAGGTGATAAATCTCTAATTTTTTGGTTACTTTGCATTCATAATGTTCAACTTATTAACACACACATTTGATGAGTGATAGTTTTACCTTATGTTTATTTATTTACTTAAAAAATTGCTGACCCAGAACAAATTGTTCTATTTGTTAAATACAGAAACTTTTAGGTTTTTATAGAGGCAAAATTATAGAAGACATAAAATTACCATTGTTAAAGAACTTTTGGACATCTGTTTGTATTTATATTCAGTGATATTTCCCAAGCAAATACTCCTACTTTCATAAATGATATAATGATGAATACATTAGTCTTTAGTCATCAATAATAAAATTTTGATTAGCCTTAAAGTTAAACATTTTTAATATATTCTATTTTTCACCCCATATATCTGTTTAAAATCGATATTTTCATTTAAAATCTATATTTGCATGTGATTCAAATGAAATTTTCCAAAGGTAGAGTTTAACTATATATTGTATGTGCAGACATAGAATGTAAAGCAACAAACTTTGTTTAAAAAAAAAGGATGATGATGAAGAAGATGGAGGAGGAGGGGAAGGTGGAGAGAAGTAGAAACAATGGATTCATTTATGCTCTGCGGATGTTGTTCAGAGTAAAACTGTCTTTGGAAATGACACTTCTTCATAAGAATATTTAATTTAAATGATTAATTTGGACTCAGAGATTTCATAGGTTTCTGCTAATCATCATCTCCAAATAGTTAATTATATTTATAGTCTACTTCAGTACATTGGTGAAATCATTCTTGTAGGTACATTTAATAAATCATGAAAATGATTTTTATGAAAGTTAACTGAGAAGTATCTTGTTCTACTTTAAAAGCTATCCAATAGTTCCCTGAAGTATGGACTTTATTAATTCATGACTGAATCGCAGAGCAGTAAGATAAAACTCAAAAGAGGCTACAGATAGTAATACATTTGTTTATGAAAAATTTAACTTCAGACAATTGTCAATTTAAATCATTTCTCCACATAACCAGAGCTGCTTCCATGTATGCTATGTTGCTATTGCTGTTAGATGCCATCCAGCTATAGCTGTATTTTAAGGAGTTTCCGGGACAGTCTTTCAAAGCATGTGTTCTTATATTATTCAGCAGGGCTAAGAAATTATTCCTCAAATTTTCACTCTGTTTGGGCAAAATCTTTTTAAAAGAATGGTTATAGTAAAACATAGAGATTTGGTAGTTCCATGCTGAATATTACATCTGAATTTCTGATTTTCCCGATCACTCTGGACATACAGGACTATTCTCATTGTGTGACCAACTGCCCTGAGGCATTGTTCTATTTCTTATGAAATTGTTGTTGTTAGGTGCCCTCCAGTTGGTGTCCAACTCATAGAGACCCTTTGTATACTAGACAAAACACTATTGTCAGTGCTTCTCTGCTATTCATAGGGTTTTCCGTGGCTGATTGTTTTTTGGGCGTGAGTTGCCAGGTCCTTCTCCCAAGCCTACAGCACCTGGTATTTCCAGGTGATCTCCCACCCAAGTACTAACCAGGCCTAACCCTGCTTAGCTTCTGAGATTTGACAGGATCAGATGCCACAGTGGTATGGCTGCAAACTCTTATGAAATTAGAGCTAGCAAATTATTATGCCATTGATACAGTTTAGTTTTAAAAGGAACATAAAGAACCTATTGATGACTTTAAATGCATTCCATGTATACATTTTTATTAGTGTTTATTTTTACACAAATGTTCTTGTTGTTAGGTGCTATCCACTTGGGTCTGACTCATATGTACAACAGAATGAAACACTCTCCAACACTATGCCATGCCCAGTGCTATTGTCAGTGCTTCTCTGCTATTCATGGGGTTTTTAAATAAAACACTTAAAATCCCTATGTAATAGTCACATAATGTAGAATATAAATTAGATTATGAAATCACCTCAAGAGAGAAGTTATATTTAACACTGATATTGAAAGTCTAATACACTTTACTTACCCCATTGAGCTCCTATTGGATTTATTTGTAGAAACAACATGAATATTTGGGATAAAAATTTACATTAAAAAAGAAAGTGTGAAAAATACAAGAGCATGAAAAACTGGCTTGTGTTAGAGAGGAAGATGATTTTGTTATTCATATTGCCCTCTAGTTCCCTAATCCATATTCACTGTAACATCAGGGAGAAGGAGCTGCAGGTATAAAGCAAGAAACAAAAGAAAAACAAAACTCTGTGTTGTTGCACTTTCTTTGGAGCAGTCATTAGGTGTCCGTGTTGGTTGATATGTTTTGACTGATGTTCTTTATGAAATTCAGATGCCCCAACAGTGCTTTCTAATGTGTATCATCTGACCACTTGAAACTATATTGATTTTTGAATAATTTTTTAAAGAAATCCGCATTATTCTAAGAAGAAAAATAGTAACTTAGTTCTTAAATTTTGTTTTAACTGTTATTATAGGCTGATTGTGACTCACCACAATTTATGTGTTGAATTCTGATTTCAATGGGAGGGTAGATGGAGGTGGGGCCTTTGGGAGGGATTAGGTCATGAGGGTAGAGGTCACAGGAGATGGACTTGTGCCTTAGAGCCCTTGTAAAATAAACACAAGAGAATGCCCTTGTTTCTTCCTCCATGAGGAGACACGAGGAAAAAGGTGATGTCTGAACCATGAGGTGGGCGCTCACTACTCACCAAAGCTGATGGAGCTTGTTCTTGGACTGTTCAGCCTCCAAAAATGTGAGGCATAAATGTCTGTTCTTTATAAGCTATCCTGCTTATAGTATTTTGTTATGGCAGCACAAATGGACTAAGACAAATGTTTCACTGGAAGTGTAGTTTTGACAAGAAAGAAAACAAGCACCTTTTTTTTTTTTTTTTTTTTTTTTGCGGTAGTTGAACCCAGGGCCTCGCTCCTGCATGCTCTGCAAGTGCTGGACCACTGAGCTGCACCTCAGCCCATTTTTTTTTTACTTTTTGAGACAGCGTCTCGCTAAATTACGCAGACTGCTTCTGGTCTCGAACTTGCGGTCCTCCTGCTTCTGCCTCCCGAGCCACTGGGATTATAGGTGTGCTCCACCACACCCGGCCCTAACAAGCACTATTTATGGAGCATTGTAGATAGTGTTGAAAAGAGTCATCCATACTAAAATTCCAGGCAATTTATGTCCAGTGTCTTGTTTAGAATATCTAGTAGCAATTTCCACTTGATGTTCTTAATGTGATTGTGTTTTAGAAATACAGAGACAAAGACTTAAAGAGTTAGATCATTTGCTCCAAGTAATAAGGTCAGTGGATAAAAGGTGGATTCAGGACATAAGTTCTTATGAATCTACAACTTTTCACAGTAGATGGAATCAAATTGTTATTTGTGGTGATCATCTTACTATTTATACATATTGATAAAATATGATTTTTATTGTGGTGTATTTGTGATGCATGGGTGATTACTTATACCAACTATATTTTAGCAAACCTAAGAGTAGACTTATCAATACTTGTGTGCTATACTGGCAACATAAATTTCAAAATCTAAGTAAACTAGATTCAACTGAAACTGTGTTTATTTGAGAATAATTTAAGTCTTAGGTATTCCTGGAATAATTAAAACTGTCTTAATTAAGGAATATAAAAAACACATGAACATTGACTTTGGGGCTGTGCTTCCTAGCAGCCAATGTGAAAAAAGAAAAGACTGAATGGTTTAGCTGCACATTATCTATTATGAGCAGGAAATGCTCATTAGAAAAGAAAAC
>VMDO01018108.1:0-43065 GCA_007922755.1 Pedetes capensis
TATAATTGTCCTAGGTATTCTTTGCCTACAATACACCTAAATAAATAACATCTTCCATCCACCCACCCATCTACCTGTCCATTTACCTGTCTAACCATCTGTCCATTCATCTATTGTATCAGAAAGCTTTGGCTACAAGTTATAGACTACTCAACTAATGGTGCCTTAAGAATGAAAATCATTTGTTGACTAATAACAAGACACTCTGAGACAAAGAAGTTCAATTTTTGGTACAATAATTCAACAATGTGATAGTCATCAAGAAACTAGACTTTTATTGTTGTTACTAGAGATTGAACTCGGGGCCTTGAGCATATTAGGTAAGTGCTCTACCACAATTGTAAATTGGCTATGAGCATCAAATTTTCGAAAACAATACTCAAAAGAAAGAAAATTTACTGTCTCTTTTTTTTTGAGAATAAAGCTCTAGCAGGCCCCAAGTTTCAGTGGTAGAACTGCTTATCTAGTTCTTGACAAATAAGGCTTGGGATTTCCCTTATTGGTTTACATCAATCTTGGGCTGAGTCAGTGGTCTGTTGGTTAATATGCTGCTCCCTAGGGAGTAAAGGGCTGGGATTTAGCTCAGTCCGTAGAGTGCTGCTCTGCAGTCTCTGAGGTCCTGAGTTCAATTCTAGCAGCATAAAAATGGAAGAAGGATGTGGTAATCCACTGCAGAGGCAATCCCAAAAAAGTCAGCCATTGAAAACTCTGTGAGGGTCACTATGAGTCAGACACAACTTGACAACACCTAACAGCAGCAGCACAGGGAGGAAAAGAAGTAAGCTCTAATTGTAGCATTGGCTGATCTCTGCAGTACAAGCATTTCCATCATGGCTTATTTGAAACCACCATTGTGACTTCAGTGAAGCAAAGTTGGGAAGAACATGTGCACAACTGGGCTTGCAAGCCAGAGTGAATTGTTTCCAGCAGACCACTGCTGAGTTGGGTCCATATTCCCTAAGCCTAACTCCATTCGATGCCCAAATTAAAATATGGTTATTTTTTAGAGAAAGAAGAGAAAATTGTTGTTTGGCACACTACCTACAATATCACACTGATTTGTCTATTAGATCAACACATAATTTCAGCAGCAGATATTATGGATAAGTGCTAGGCTCTTTTGAGAGTCCTACTTTGTCTGCTCATTCCCACAATGAACAATGTACCATGCCATTATAATTGACCTGAGGGGAATAGCCATTTGCAAGCTAATGACAGAACTCTGCACAAAGTGAGAAGAGCTAGACAAAGCAGACTTGCTCTACCAGAAATTTGAAGTCACAGATCAGTATTTAATATTGTATCTAGGAGATCTTATTGGATTAAGCAAGTTGAGTGTGTGCAATATGAATATTCAAAAGAATGTGGTCAAGAAAGGGAAAGTGGAGCTGGTCCTCAGAGAAGGGAAAAATAAGAGGCATTGGGCTCACAGAAATAGGGAAAGAGTGACCTCAATATTTTAATTTTTTTCTTTATTGTAATACTGGGCATCAACCCAAAAACCAGATGTATGCTAGGCATGCACTCTTCCACGAGCTACACCCCCAGTCCTGACCTCAATTCTTGGTGTATAGTTCTATTTCTTTCTGAAGATCAGCTATATCTCACTTCCTATCCTTAAAGTCTTAAAATATATCCCTGTGTGGGCTCCTATTTATTTTCTCCATTGGTTTGAGGTTTTTAAATGTTCACTTTTATTATTTCCAATGGGCTCCAATTCATTCCATCCAAAATAGTCAATGGTGACAGAACTCAACAATGAACTACTCTTGTCATCAATGAGTTCATAATCTAACAGTAAAGCAACAGGCAATTACTTCTCAAAATCCTTCATTTAATGTGAAGTATCCAACACAATGAGAGCACAGATTTCACCAGTCTTTAGGGGCAAGGAAAGGTTCTATAGTGATCTTTAGAGGTTTTTAGATTCATCTTAATCTTGCATGCCATCGGAAGAACACTTTTATACTCTGTCATAAGATGATGTCTTTGGATATAAAATTTTTGATCAACTCTATCCCTATTTTTTTCAGATCCCAGGTTCTTGCTTATTGCACAACAGTAAGACTCAGAAAAGATGATAACCAAGCATCCCTAAGCCCTCTAAATCAAAGCAAATCCTTAAGCAAGAAATGGAATGTCTTTTACACAGAGCACATTTATGCAAGCAGCATTAAGGAATGAGGAACAGATGACATGTCATTATTTTCTCTAAAGAAGTAATGAAGTAATAGGCTATTTCAGATACAATAAAATATAACAAAACAAAAAGTAGAAAGAAATAAAATCAAGAAAAAAATCATCTAAAACATCCTTCTTCTGAAGTGTGTTTTGAGGATACTACCTCACTGAGGTTAAATAGCATATATATCTCCACAAGTAGAATTCTCTGTTTTAAGGGGCTTTGGTACCTGATTAAGTCTTTGCAGTGTGTGGTGAATTATGGACAGTCTATTTGGAAGGAAGACACGCGCATGTTTTTAGGTGAAATACAAAAATAATCTGTCATGTATTTCATGCCATCCTTCCTTTCTGCGAGGTTTTAGTCTCTTCCTTCATTGTTGGCCTTCACTTCCAGGATCAATTCCAGATTATGCAATTACATCCTTATTATCTGAAGCTCACCCTGCTGTCACTTCAATTGGTTAAGGGGTTCTTCTTTACCTCTCCTTTAACAGTCTTGCTAAGTGGCTATAGGGACTGCAATTTTATTTGCTGCATCTTTCTTCTGTTATCATTGAAGCCATCTCCACACCACATATAAAATAGCAAAGACTTCCAATATTGAATGGCAGAAATTATATCAGTGTTTTACCTTTATAGTGAAAGTGGGAAATATATCTGTATGAGTATAAAGAGATATCCCCATCAGCCAAAATGCATCCAGATCTGTAGTAGGGCAGCCTTTTATAAAATGTATGAACTATAAGTAATTTATAATTGGCAAAATAAACAAAGCTGTACTTCTTACGTTTGGTTCATGAGCCACTGACATTAGGATCCTAGAGATGATTGTTGTTAGTTGCTATTGAGTTGGATCTGATACGTATTGACCCTCTTAGAGTTTTCTTTTCTTTTCTTTTCTTTTTCTGGTACTGACTGGAGGTTCAACCCAGGGTCTTGTGCCTGTATACTTTGCAAGTGCTGTACCACTGAGCTGCACCCCTAGCCCATTTTTACTTTTTGAGACAGGGTCTCACTAAATTATGTAGACTGCCTCTGGTCTCAAACTTGCAATCCTCCTGACTCTGCCTCATAAATCACCAGGATTACAGGCATGCACCACTGTGCCTAGTTCCTCTTAGGGTTGTCAATGGCTGATTGTTGTGGGATTGCTTTGGGAGTGGGTTGTCATACCCTTCTCCAGATTTTTGTGGTGCTGAGGATCAAACCCAGGTCATCAGAGAGTGTACAGTAGCACTCTACCAACTAAGCTAAACCTCAGACCCCTTAGAGGTGAACAGCTCCTAAATTAAGGGTTCTTGTGGTCCAATTCAGACCTCCCCAATCACAATACTTGTGACGGCAGTCAGGAATCTGAATTTTTAGCCAGATTTCTAGGTGATTCTGCTGTATGATAAAATATGGAAACAACTGATTGAGATGATACTTCTACAGAAACTGACAAAAAGAATTATTCTGAATTAAAGTTCCCTGAGTTTACCGTAAACATCCCTTATATTTTTTAGTTTCATTTTTTCCTTGGACACTTCTTAGAGCCTGAAAGTCTTCACTAAACTCTTGAAATAACACATTCTGTCAACCAAGAGACGCTAAATTGTAGTAGCCTGCAGCCATACTACTCTGGCATTCCATCCTCTCAGATCTCGGAAGCTAACCAGGATCAGGCCTGGTTAGTATTTGGATGAGAGATCACCTGGAAACACCAGGTGCTATAGACTTGGGAGAAGGACCCAGGCAACCCACTCCCAAAAAACACTCAGTCATTGAAAACCCAATAAATAGCAGAGAAGCACTAACAATACTGTTTCGCCTGTTGTACATAGAGTTGCTATAAGCTGGGCAACAACTCAATAGCACCTAACAACAACAAGTTGTAATAGATGAACAAATAGCTCCCTAAACATCAGTGACTTAAAAGAAAAAAAAAATCTTTCTCATCATGCTCCATGCCCACTGTAGTTGTACTGGTAGCTGTGCTCCATGTCATCATTATTCCAGGACATAAGCTGTCAGATCTGCTACCTGTTAAACAATGCAAGTCACCTTGGCAGAGAACGAGAGCTCCAGAGAGTTTCCATGAGTAATTGAAAAATCTTTCTGGAAAATGAGTCCATCCAGTACTCTGAGTGTCCCTTCCCGCTACCAAGGCCTAATAAGTAAAGTCCTAACTTGTCTTAGGGAAGGGAGAGGGAGAGAGAGAGAGCTCTGAAGAGAAATAATGACTACGCTGGACACAACAGGGTCACATGTTCCAGACAAAGCCTCCAAGCAGAGGAAAGTCAGGCATCCTTATTTCTTATTTTATGCACTTCCTATTTCCACAAGGAAAATAATGTCCAAAAACTGAAACTTATGCTCCAGGCTCTAGTGAAAACAGTCCATTGTCATTATTCATGGCAGTTATGTGATATGAAGTCTCTGGGAACACTGAATTTGTGAATACTGAACCACTTTCCCAGGGGAAACATAGATTTAGGTTCCTATGAACCTCCAGTCACAGTATTTTCATCACCCAATCAACATATAGCATATACTTTATTTTAAAGTATAATTCTGTTTAAAGACACTTTGTTGTTGTTGTTAGGTGCCGTCAAGTTGGTATCTGACTCATAGCGACCCTATGTACAACAGAAGAAACACTATTGTCAGTGATTCCCTGCTGTTCATAGGGTTTTCAATGGAGCATTGGCTTTTGGGAGTGGATTGCTGGATCCTTTACCTACTATATATTGTACACAAGCTATACACAATATACAATATGTAGAGATACCTTGTTGTTGTTGTTGTTAGATGTTGTGCAGTGGGGTCTCACTTTTATAGCAACCCTAAGTACAGCAGAGGCAGCAATTCCTGACACTATGCCATGCCCAGTTTTATTGTTAGTGCTTCTCTGCTATTCATTGGGTTTTCAATGGCTTATTGTTTTGGGAGTGGGCTGCTGAGTCTTTTTCACGAACATACAGCACCTGGTACTCTCAGGAGATCTCTCATCCAAGTACTATCCAGGCTAACCCTGCTTAGTCTCCTAGATCAGGTGGGACCAGATGCCAGGGTGCTATGGCTGCAGACCTGTAGACACCTTGCCTATTATATATTATATATAGTTTATATGGGGCTGGGATTTAGCTCAGTTGGTAGAGTGCTGTTCTGCAGTCTCTGAGGTCCCAAGTTTGATTCCCAGCACCGCAAAAAGTGGAAGAAGGGCATGGCAGTCCACTCCCAAGGCAATCCCGAAACAATCAGCCATTGAAAACCCTAAAACAGTCGCTATGAGTCGGACATGACTTGATGGCACCTAACAACAACAACAACAACAACTACAACAACATAGTTTATGCACAATATACAAACCTGCAGCAATACCATCCTGGCCTCCCATCTTGCCACATCTTAGAAGCTAAGCATGATCAGGCCTGGTTAGTACTTGGATGGGAGACCACCTGGGAACACCAGGTTCTGTAGGTTTGGGATAAGGACCTGGCAGCCCACTCCCCAACCAATCTGCCATCGAAGTCCCTTTGAGTTTGAGAGAAATACTGTCAGATATAGTGCTGGGTATGGTACAGTGTCAGGTAGTGTTTCGTTCTGTTGTATATAAGGTCACTATGAGCCAGACCCAACTCGACGGCAACCAACAGCAAACAACATATAATATAGCCTATATATAATATACAATACATAGTAGATGAGGTATCTTTAAACAGTAGTAAGTAGTTTATATATTGTATGAATTGTTGATTCATTAACATTAACAAACTCATGGCTCAAAGCACTCTGACTCATGCCTGAACATAGCGCAGCTTTCTTGTGCTAATGATCACTTTAGCACTGTGCTGTGAGAGAAGTGGATTTTAAGTAGCAAAACCATCCACAAAAAGCACAAATGTGCAAAAATGTGGCACTAGATAGATTGCAAAAGGGACACTTGTCTATGGTATGAGAAAGCTGAAACAAGAAAGCAGAGTTTCACCTAACTCAACCTCAGCTGGGAATATGTGTAGCAGGCAACACAAATTTTTATCACACTACCCATATCTATGAATGATCATGAAAACTCTGTATTGACTCTGACAGTACAAATAGATTTTATGAAATAAGCAAGTGCACAAATATGGATCCACAAATATTAAGGGTTGACTGTATATACAGCTTACAAAGGAGAGAAAACATTTTTTTCTTTATGCTCACACTCAACAAGAGCATTTCTGTGGTCTGAAATGTGTGTGGAGTTTTATCTATACACCAAGCAATTCGCCAGCAGACACACTGGGAGTCCTATTCAATTCTGGCATCATCTGCTGGAGTTACAGTCCGAGCCCACAGGTGGTTAAGGGCTCAATCTCACAACCCTCTTCCCCACCCCTTTAGATAACAAGTGCAAGTAGTAGGTTGTCACCCATATTTTTGATCAAGTGCCTATAATCCTCCTTTGGATTTAATTTGTTTTCTAGGAAGGCTCACAGAACTCAGGAAAACCCCTTCCTTACATTGACTTACTTATATTAACATTTATTAAACAAGATCTTACAAAGATACAAATCAACAGTCAAATGGAAGAGACAAATAGGGCAAAGTACACGGAAAGGATCATAAAACTTTCATGCCCTGTTCAGGTGTGCCCCACTCCAGGTACCTCCATGTGTTCAGCAATCAATAAGCTCTTCAACCCCTGTACTTTGGGAGTCTTATGGAAGCTTCATTATACAAGCATGATTTATTACATTGGAGATTATTGGTGATCAACTCCAGCCTCTCTTTCTCCTCACTTGAGGTCCAGGGATGGGACTGAAAATTCCACTCCTCTAATCACACAGTTGGTTCCCTTGACAGTCATCCCCTATCTTAAGTCCCTCCTGGAGCCCACCAAGAATTACCTTATAGGAACAAAAGATGCTGCTATCACCCAGGAAACTATAAAGAGTTTAGGAGCTGTGTCAGACATTCTTATCACTCTGGAAATTATAAAGGTCTTAGGAACCAGTGTGTCAGGAGGTGGTGTGAAATACTAAATATTAGCTTCTCAGCTCTGAAATTTGGATCAGTAACTAAATGTTTTCTTCTTCCTCTTCCTTGTCTTCTTCCTCCTTTTCTTCATTTGTAGTGCTCGGCATCAAAATCTAGAGCCTTGCATGTGCTAGGCAAGTGCTCTAACACTGAGCTATATTCCCAACCCTAAATATATATATATGTTTCTTATATCACAGTATTACACAACTTAATTCTGAGTTCATCTATGATGATTCTTAACTTGTAACATACACTTTTGACCTATAATAGATTAGCTCTGTTAACCTTATGATTTTGACATGAAAAGCTAAATATCTTTTTCCTTCTAAAATCAGTGCTGCATTTAAGTCTAATCTGATTTCAAATACCAGTTCTACCACTTGTTATGTGTCCTTGGACAAATTATTTAAATCTTTGAACCTCAGGTCCACTACCTGTACGTGGGAGGAAATAATACCTAACCCTGCAAGGTTGTGTGAAAAGTAGAGAGATGATGACTATAAAACAACTACTGCTCTACATAGCACATTGTAAGGATGAATTTTTAGTCACCCCTCTAATATTTATTACAGTGTCCACCAGAGAAAAGTTGTTAGGCCCTATGAGTTTTACATAGGAACATATTGAAAGCTCATTTGTGTAAAGATTCATTCTTTCAATCATTCACTTATAATTTCAATATTTACTGAATATCTGCAACATACCAGATGTTGAGCAAATGCTAAAGGGAAAAAATTAATAAAAATATATTAAGCAAATCACATAAACACAGAAATATGTATTTGGTTCAAGATAGCACAAACGGGCAAGGTAAGAGAACTCATCGAAAAGATGATAACTAAGATAAATCTTAAGGCAACATAAGAATTTACCACATGAAATAATTACGCATATTTTAGATAGAGAGTTTTGCACATATAAAAGCATTAAAGTGAGAGAGAATGTGGCACATTTTGAGAAATCCAAGAATTTCATTACCATGCAAACATAAGATTGAGCGTCACAAGAAGAGACTGGGCAGATAAGAATGGGACAAATCGATTTTGTTAGAGATTTTCAACTTTATACTAAGGGCAATGAGAAACAAAAGAATAGTGTTAAAACAGGCATGATATAATCTGATTTGCATTTATGAGGATCACTGGTCATTGATATGGAAGATAACTTGGAGGACAAATAATGAAGAAAGGAAGATGATTTATAAGGTTATTACACTAGTTCATGGTAGATGGGATGGGAAGCTCAACAATGGTATGGAAATAAATGAAGACTCACAGAAATGAGAACCAATAGAACCCATTATTCAGAGCTAATATAGAAACTTGCATTTGGTAGAGACTCAAAGGCAGGCAGAGGATCAGGGAAGCTTTATGGTGAGAAGAATGGAAGGCTTCAAGTCTACCCTACTTGAAGCAGTCAGCATGGGAAAGGTCTAGGCAGGCTAACTAAAAATGGCCCTTCTTGTGTGATTGTTACAGGCGCATATTTGACATTTTCTGTTTGGTTCTAAGTTGGAAATAAGGACATAAATTAGAGAAATTGTATTGTTTGTAATATTGAGTCCTAGCGTTTTTGTGGGAATGATTATCTGGCTCATGGTTTGCCTTCCTGGACTGCCTTCTAAAGAGAGTAGTCTGACTCTCTGGGCTGGTTGCTATAGAACGTGGATCAGAATCCCACTTGTATATGGGGTCTGGCCATTTTCCATTTGTATATGAAGATCACAAAGAACCATTGAAACAGAAGAGAAAACTGATTTTCAGACAGGTTATGTGACTTGCCCATGGTCACATATCATAGAGTGAGGTAGAGCAAGAATGCAAATCTTCTGGCCCCATCTAGTTCAACTGCTAAATTTTATACTGCATCTAAACTAACTGATAAATACCTATGACAAGAGGTGAGAGGATGGCAAAGAAAATCCCTGTCCTGTTGAAGAACAAACTTAAATTAGTATATACTATCATGTTATACAGGAGAAGAATGTAGCAATCCACACCCCAAGCAATCTTGGAAACAATCAGCCATTAAAAACCCTGTGAGGATTGTTATGAGTCCAGACTTGACTCAACGGCACTTAACAACAACAACATCATGTTATAACCTTTCCCATATTACAACCATAATCTCCATAAATGGGAAAAATTCTCCATTATTTGCACTTCAGAATGTTAGTTCCTAGCTGAAAAAAATACTCTTTGTCATCAAGTGACATTATGATATTTCCACTGTCATGTACTTTATGCCACAACCTGGTATTCTGTGCCTACTTGAAACTGAGAGAATGGAAGTAGAAACTGATAGGATGGAACAACTTTTATTTTGATGAACTGCTTGAAGCTGTACATCTCATCTTAAGAAGATACCCCTTCATCCCTTCTATTCCTGCCATTTAAAGTGTTTTTTTTTTTTTCAAGCCAGGCACGGTGGCCCATGCCTGTAATCCCAGTGACTCAGGAGGCAGAGGCAGGAGGATCCTAAGTTCTAGAACAGAGGCAGTCTCCATAATTTAGCCAGACCCTGTCTCAAAAAGTAAAAAAATGGGCTGGGGGTGCAGCTCAGTGGTATAACACTTGCAAAGCATGCAAGCACAAGGCCCTAGGTTCAATCCCCAGTACCCCAAAAAATAAAAATATAAAAAAGTTAAAGGTTTTTAAAATAAAAATTAAAAAGTATTTTGTTCTTACAGTATTAAAAAGTCATGGGCAACTTAATTTGGAACAATGTATAAAAAGTTAGCAAAAATTTCAAATGTGTTTCTGAGTAACATAGATAAATGTCTGAATACTCAAAAGGCATTAGGAAGAGGGCAGAAGCCTAGAAAAAAAAACTGCAGACAAGATAAATCTAATAGTATATCAACCTGTTCATTTTTGCCCATAGAAGTAAAGAATGATGCCATGAAAGTGCTATTTTTAAAAAGGAGAGAAGGATTTAAAAAAACTACTAGCAAATTGTTTCAAAATGTCAAGGGAAATATTTCCTGTGCCTCAAATAGTTATTGTCATCCAGTCAGTGGCAGAGGTGGAGTAAAGAAGCTGCTGTGTATAACTAAGTCCCTTTGTACCATGGCTTCTTAATTGAATTGATCCAACTTGATTCCCACCCAAATGTTGTTGTTGTTAGGTGCTGTCAAGTCGGTGTCCAACTCATAGCAACCCTATGTACAATAGGTGAAACACTTGTCAGTGTTTGTCTGCTACGCATAGGGGTTTCAGTGACTGATTGCTTTTTGGGGAGTAGGTTGCCAGGTCCCACTTCCAAACCTACAGCCCCTAGTGTTCCCACAGTTTCCCATACAAATACTAACCAGGCCTGTCTCTGCTTAACTTCTGAGATCTGATGGGATCAGACACCACAGTCGGCAGACATCACCCAAATAAACATTAAAATGTCAAATAACTGAACTACTGTCACTTAATAACTCCTGCTTTGCTTTCTTTCATGGAAAATTGTTGGGAGAAGTGAAGTTAAGACTTACATTTACTGCCAATCCCCAACACAAATAGGGCTTTAAAGCACAAATAATTCAGAGAGGGGAACTTTTCCCCCAAGGTTGAGGTTAACTTTCTCCTTACCAGTCGTGGTGCTCCCAGAACTAGTGAAATGTGGAAACGTATGAGGAACCATAACCAAAATCTCACCATGGGCTTCATGGGGAAAACACCAACCTTAAACCCCAAGGTAGAACTTGGTGTAAAGTTTTGTTAATTGACAGGATGACAATATCCATAATTGTTTTAGTCCCTCCAGATAGCCAAGGAAGTAGACCACCTAGACTCATTTCAACGTAATCACAGATCTCAAAGACAGAACTGAGGAAACATGCAGGGATGGCTACCTGCAGGAAAGCCCAAGACTGCTACTTCCTTCAAAGAAGTAAGCCCATGACCCCCAAGTCCCCAACTGAGGGACATGCCTTAACAGCTGTGTCATGTGAGATAAGGTTCGTGTCTTTAGCAAGACATGTTCAGCCTATCATTGCCTGCCCCTTATCCACTTCTCCAGCTTCTTCTGCTCTCAGCCCACTGGACATCCTCAAATTCCACACTGAATGCTGATTCTTCTCTCCTCACACCTTGCCTGCCTAATCAAATCCTATGTTTCCTAAGACCCTAGATTATTATTATTTCTTCTGTGAAATCCTCTCTGACATTTCTTCTCCTGTCTCAAACAGGATTGTATCTTTACTTCTTTTGTCCTGGCACTATGTCTTTTTTCTCTTTTCTTTTTTTATTGGAAATTTTTAATGTATACCTTAATGTGATTCATTTAGACATGCTTTTCATTATGACATTTTCATATATTCATTCTGATAAACATTCTTCATATAGGTTACACTTTACCCTCCCCTATGCTTCCCTCCCCCTTCCCATCTAAGTTTCCCATCCAAGTCTTCTCTATCTTTTACTTAGTAATATTTTTCTATATGTCCTTGGGTTCCAGTTCTGTTTAAGATAGAAACTTTTCCTGTAGTGGTCTTTGTTTTTATCTTGTTAGAACAATTACATGCATTTTCTAGACCATTTATGTTGACATCATTCTTATCTATCCCCCCTCCTTTTATTATGATCCAACCTTTGAATAGGATTTTTCCTTCTTATAATTTTGAATCAGCTCCCTCATATGAGTGAGAACATGTGGTGTTTCTCTTTTTGAGTTTGTGTTCGTTCACTTAAAATAATTTCCTCTAATTCTATCCATTTTGTTCACTTAAAATAATTTCCTCTAATTCTATCCATTTTGCTGTGAATGATCTTATTTCATTTTTCTTGATTGCTGAGTAGTATTCCATTGTGTATATATACACCATAGTATTTTTATCCATTCTTCTGTTGAAGGGCACTTTGGTTGATTGCATATCCTTGCTATTGTGAAAAGCGCTTCATTGAACATGGAGATGCAGGTGTCTCTGTGGTATGATGACCCATCTCCCTTTGGGTAAACTCCCAATAGTGTTATAGCTGGGTCATATGGTAGATCTATTTTTCGTTTTTTGAGGTACCTCCATATTGATTTTCACAGTGGTTGCACCAATTTACAGCTCCACCAACAATGTAAGAGTGTTCCCTCTTCCCCGCAACCTCGCCAGCATTTGTTATTGTTTGTTTTATTGATCTTGGCCATTCTTACTGGTGTAAGGTGAAATCTCAGAGTTGTTTTGATTTGCATTTCCTTAATGGCTAGGGATGTTGAGCATTTTTTCATGTGTTTCATGGCTTTATGGATCTCTTCATTTGAGAACTGTCTACTCAGTTCCTTTGCCCATTTGTGTATTGGGTTGTTTGTTTTTTGGGAGATTTTTCTTGAGTTCATTATAAATTCTAGTATTAGACCTTTGTCTGATGTATAAAATGTGAAGATTTTTTTCCCATTCCGTGGGGGTTTCCTTGACTCTGTTAATTGTTTCTTTTGCTGTGCAGAAGCTTTTTAATTTCATGTAATCCCATTTATCTATTCTTGTTGCAATTTCTTGAGCAATTGGAGTCCTATTCAGGAAATACTTTCCTAAGCCTATATGACGGAGTGTGTTGCCTATCTTGCCTTCTACAAGTTTTAAAGTTTCCGGTTTTATGTTGAGGTCTTTTATCTATTTTGAGTTAACTCTCATGTATATTGAGAGATGGGGGTCAGCTTTCATTTTTCTGCATGTGGATGACCATGTTTCCCAGCACCATTTGTTGAAGAGGCTGTCCTTTTTCCAGTTTACTTGCTTTGCTCCTTTGTCGAAAATCAGGTGGCTATAGGTGTATTGAGGTATTTCTGGGTCTTCTATTCTGTTCCAGATGTCTTCAGGCCTATTTTTGCTATATTTCTTGTATTTACTTAATAATATTTGCATTCAATCTTCTTTATTGCAAATGTTTTCAATGTGTCACTCTGTTCTTCCAGAGGGAAACCTCTTCAAAGCAAAAAATGTTTCTCTCATCACTCATCTCCAAAGCCAAGTAAGTACTTTCCCTGACACTGTCATAGATGTTTAAAAATTACTGAATGAATGAATGAAATTACTCTATGACAACAGCTCAGAATTCTGTCTCTGACAATAGGCTTAATTTTTTTTAAAAGTGTGTGAGAATAACTCTTGCTCCTTTGTGAATGCATTGTGAAAATAGCATCTGTAAATATAACTAAAGATTTCATGCCTTAGATATTTTTAGCCAGCACAATTTATTTGGATAATGAAATTCAAGTGTTTACTTCTCACTTTGAAAATGTTTAATTAATCTCAAATTTGAAGTTTGTTTTTTTTTTTTTTCCAGGCTTCAGGGGATAACACCTACTTCTAAAATCTGTTGAATATATCCAGTCCAGTTTTGTACTACATTGATTCTATGATTTTCTGGTAATATATTGACATACTGAGAGAATTGTGACTTTTAAGTAGCATATCACTCAGGATAATGGGGACTGATCCACACATGTAGTTTCAAATTCTAGGCAGAGGTGTATTCAACAGTTCCAGTGTTATTATCAAAACATTCAATTGTTTTTCTATTTTCCTCAGTACTGATTATCTGTGTTGCTTTTAAGTTAGTTCATGTGATGGCAAAGTTAGCCCCTGGCAACTTTAGCTTCTTCCAGGGTTTTCATTGAGTGATCCAAGTGAAACACTTTACTCCTTGGCAACAGGGTAGCTGACTTATTAGCCTGTATTATATCTTGTCCATCCTTGGACCAGTTAACTGTTGCCCTGAACATTAATCAGTTAAAACTAGGTCATAAGTAGATCATCATACTGGTGATGATATGGGATTAATTCTGGTTCACCTCACCCAAATGACATGGACTGTTAAAAACACACATTCTCAGAGAGGCAAAACAAACAAAACAAAACAACAACAAAACTAATTTGGTCCACTGCCCATGTCATTTGCTTATTGTCTACAGCCATGATGTGTCTTCCTTGAGGTTAAAACAAACAGAATACCATAAAATAACAGTATTGGAGTTGCTGTCATATTGTAGAGGACAATATCATGTTGTGTTGCTTCTAAACATTAGTACTAATGATGATCTAGGTGGTTTTCTTTCTGTCCCCTCCCCAAATCTTCATTTTGAACAGGTATCTATGATAACTCTTCTCTCCATCCTTAAATCATAACTGATTACCTTGAGCCTAGCCTTCTCTGAAAAGAGTTCAGGTGTGATTTTTCTTTAATTTTTGTCTTGTACTAAATTATATTCAATTCACTTGCTGCTTTTCTGACCACTTTCACAACTTCAGCATTGCCTTACTCTTTATCTTACTTTGTATCCATCCAAGTAAGGAGCACAAAGGAGAATTTATTGTAATATGTAAAGTATGTATATTTTCTGTGCCTTCTTTCCCCTAAGTACTTTATAATATTCATCAAAAATGGCAACAAACATAACCACCACCACCACCACAACAGATCAAAATTTGAGAACTCCTGCTGCTTATATAGTTAATATCAGTTTATCCTGGTCTAATCTTCCAAAGCCACAACTAGATCTGAGAGATGGAACTATGGAAAAGAAAATTTCCAGTAAAAATTGAAATAAAAGTAATTTGGAATAGTTCTAATGGTCTATTATTTTGAACAATGCTTCTATGAAAAAAATATGTTGTTAGGTGCTATTGAGTTGGCGTCTGACTTATAGTGACCATACATACAATAGACAAAACAATATTGTTAGTGCTTCTCTGTTGTCTGTAGGGTTTTCAATGGCTGATTGTGTTTTGGGAATGGGTTCCCAGTTCCTTCTTCCATGCCTACAGCACCTGGTGGTCCCAGGTGGCCTCTCATCCATTCATTGACCAGGCCTGACCCTGCTTAGCTTCTGAGATCTGACGGGATTGGATGCCACAGTGGTACAGCTGTAGTAATGAAAAACATATACGTAATTTTAATAAAGTCCCATGACACAGTCATCTATGTTTTAAAAAGTTATCATCTCTTAGCCAATATTAACAGATGCAGCACTGAAGGTGCTCACTTGTTTATGCCAAGAGATTTGGAAAACAACTATCTGGCTAATTGCACGGAAGAGATTTGTATTCATGCGTATTCCCAAGAAATGGAATCCAACAGAATGTGGAAATTATTACACGCTATCATTAATATTGCACACAAGTAAAATTTTTCTAAAAATCATTCAAAAGTGACTTCAGCATTATATAAACAGGCAACTGTCAGAAAATCAAACTGGATTCAGAAGAGAGTGTGGAATCAGGGACATCATTGCTGATGTCAGATGGATAGTCAAAAGCAGAGAATACCAGAAATATGTCTATCTGTTTTATTGACTATACAAAGGTATTTGACTATGTGGACTACAACAAATGGATAACATTGCAAAGAGTAGGAATACCAGAACACTCAATTGTGCTCATGTGGAATCTGTACACACATAAGGAGGCAGTAGAACTAACAGAACAAGGAAATGCTGCCTGGTTCAAAGTCAAGAAAGGTATGAGTCAGGGCTGTATCCTTTCATTGTACCTCTTCAATCTCTATCCTGGGTAAATAATCCAAGAAGCTGGACTTTATGAAGAAGAATGGGGCATCAGGATTGGAGGAAGATTCATTACAAACCTGCATTACATAGATGACATAATTTTGCTTGCTAAAACTAAATTGGATTTGAAACATTTACTAGTAAAGATCAAAGAACACAACCTACACTATGGGTTGCTTGTCAACATCAGGAAAACAAAAATCCTTTTAACTGGGTCAGTAAGCAACTTCATGATGAATGGAGAAAAGATTGAGATTGTCCAAGATTTTGCTTTACTTGATTCTATTGTCATGGAAGCAGCAATCAAGAAATCAAATGATGCACTATGTCAGGAAAAGCTGTGGCAAAAGACCTCTTTAAGGTACTGAAAAGTAACAATGCCACATTGAAAATGGAGGTGCGCCTGATTCATGCCATGGTATTTTCAGTCACATCATATGCTTGTGAAAGATGGACATTGAATAAGGGAGATAGGAGAAGAATTGATGCTCTTGAATTATGGTGCTGGAGACAAATATTGAATATACCATGGACACCAAAAGAACCAACAGATCTATCCTAGAAGAAGTGCAACCAGAGTGATCCTTAGAAGCTAGAATGGCTAGACTGCACCTTATGTAGTCAGGAGGGACCAATCTGTGAAGAAGGACATCATGTTCGGGAGAGTGGCAGGTCAACAAAGAAAAGGAAGACCCTCAGCTAGATGGACTGAGACTGTGGTTGCAACAACGCACTTAAACATAAAAATGATCATGTGCCTGACACAGTGTTAGGGAGTGTTTCATTCTTTTATACATAGGGTGGCTGTGAGTCTGACCTTACTCAGATGCATCTAACAAAAATAACAACAGACAATATTATCCTATATGATGATGATGATTATTATTATTATTTGCGGTAATAGGGGGCTGAACCCAGGGCCTTGCCCATAGTTTTGCCAGCACTCTACCACTAAATTCATCCCTAGACCTTTTTCAATAATTTTTTTTTTTATCTTAAGAAAGGGTTTCGCTAAGTTACACAGGCTGCCTCTGGCCTCAAATTTGCAATCCTCTTGACTCTCCCTCTCAAATTGGAATTACAGAGATACACCTTTGCACTTGAGTATTGTGGATTATTTTGAAGCAGAACTTTATATTACTTCATCATATGAACATTTTAAATTTATGTTGTCATTGTTTTACAACTATATATCATTATAATCAGAAAATGCAGACTTCTCAAAACTAATTCTAATACTAATTCAGTGGAATTTACCTTATGGTAGGTCAATTCTAGGGCTGGGATTTAGCTCAGTTAGTAGAGCACTGCACCGCAGTCTCTGAGGTCCCAAGTTCAATTCCCAGCACCGCAAAAATGGGAGAAGGGCCTGGCAATCCACTCCCAAGGCAATCTTGAAACAGTCAGCCATTGAAAACCCTATGAGCGTCGCTATGAGTTGGATACTGACTCGACGGCACCTAACAACAACAACAACAACAACAACAACAACAACAACAACAAGTTCAATTCTTACACAAATGTATTGTGGGCTTGAAATAAATGTATATCCTTCCCATTGGGAGCAAGAAATTTATTTAAAAATAAGTCCATGGCCTCCCACATGCTAGGCTAGTGGTGCTCCATCACTGAACTGCACCTCCAACCCCCTTTTCAGTTTATTTTATGTTATTTTATTTTACTTATTTTGAGACAGGGTTTTGCTATGTTGCACAGGCTTCCTCATGCCTCAAACTGTCTTCCTGCCTCAGTAATCCATGTTGCTGAGATTACAGGCTTGTGCTGTGGCACCTGGATTATTTATTACTATTTAATCTAGCTCTTCAAATCATTTTTATCTTTACTGATATTTGTTGTTGTTTAGTAAATCAATTGCTAAGAGAAGTGTATTAAATATTTAATTATAATGGTGTTTTTCTGTATTTTTCCTTGTGATTTTGCCAGCTTACTTATATATTTTGAAATTGTGTTACTATATACATACTAGTTTAGAATATTTTATCTTCTTTGTGAATTGAAACTTTTCATCAATGTTATATATCTTCTAATAATTTTAGCTTAATAAATATTTTTTCTTATATTAATATATAACAACTTTCTTTAGGTTGTCTCTTACAAAAATAAACTTATTTTTATCACTTTAGCTTTCAACATTTCTGGATCCTTATGTTTCAAGTGTAAAATTTCTAAACAAATACTTGAATTTTGCTTCTTTCAGTACATCTTTTTACTCTAATGCTTGCAGTACTTATGCTTATTTTGAATACTCATATATTTGATTTTATTTTCCTGCCTTATCTTGTTGTTGTTAGTTGTTAGGTGCCATCGAGTCGGTATCCGACTCATAGTGACCCTCTGTACAACAGGGGAAACACTATTGTCAGTGCTTCTCTGCTGTTCATAGGGTTTTCAATGGCAGGTTGACCTTTGGGAGGGGGTTGCCAGGTCCTTCTCCCATGCCTTATCTAGAGTGTACTTATTTATTTAAATATGGCCTTCTTTTGGATTGTCTCCCTCTCTTCAATTTCCATTTTTCCTCTCTAATAGTTTGGAACTCCCACATGTCTGTCAGCTTGTCAAGGTTGTAGGTGCTTATGTGTTGCTGTGATGCTGAAAGTTATGCCACCAGTATCTCAGATACCAGCAGGGCCACCCATGGCGGACAAATTTCATCTGAGTGTCCAGACTAAGACAGACTAGGGAGAAGGATTGAGCAGCCCACTGCGGAAACAATAAGCCACTAAAAGCCCTATGAATAGCAGGGAAGCACTGTCAAATATAGTGCTGGAAAATGAACTCCTCAGGTTGGAAGGCATTCAAAAGGCAACTGGGGAGGAATTAGGAATTGATTCCTCAAAGTAGAATCATATGTTCTCATCTGCTAAGTGAGGAACTAAATGCTTTTAAAGATTTAAGTATTTGTTAAAATCTAAAATGTTTAATCTTGAATTGTATTTTCTATAAACATCTAATCTTCTGTATTGTTAGTAATGGAATTGTATTTTCTGTAAGCATCTGATTTTCCATATTGTTTTTAATGAAGATTATGCTATTTGAAGCTTAAATATCATACACTTCTTTGTCTTCTTATATTTAATGTGTAATCAGCTGGTGAAAAGTATCAACTTACTACCTATATGGCCTAAAGCATTCTCCAAAGTAAAATTCCTATCTAGGTAAACCCTCAAGAAAATCCCCTACAGGAGGCATTTTTGACCTCTGTTTTCCTTCTCATGGGAAGTAGGTGAGATTAAAAGACTTTATTGTGTACTAGAAGTGAAGAAAAAAAATCTCTGACTCCTCACAGAGATATTGTATTTGCAATTAGGAAGATCATGTAATGTTTTCAATCCTCTGCTATTCATCTCTTGCTTGCTTGTTCTTTTGATGTACCTATATGATCTCTCTCACTCTCTCTCTCTCTTCTCTATATCTCTCTCTTCCTCTCCCACATTCCTTTTCTTTTTTTCTATTTCTAAAAAAGATTAAG
Source organism: Pedetes capensis (assembly GCA_007922755.1). Lineage (NCBI taxonomy): Eukaryota > Metazoa > Chordata > Mammalia > Rodentia > Pedetidae > Pedetes > Pedetes capensis. The sequence continues at coordinate 19,166 of VMDO01018108.1, forward strand.
GAAAATTTTGTTCATTAGAATCCCCAAGAAGGTTTAAAAAAATCATGAATTACAGTGAATACTTACTGCTGTGAGCAAGACAATACTCCCTCTACAACACATTCTTGATTGTCCAATTAGAGATTCAATTGCAAGAAAAGAAAATCCTTTTGGATTCTATTCCCATTTTAACTCTATGGTCCTCTCCTACAATAGTAATTGAGTCTAGAAATCTCAGGCCCCAGAATGTTTTAAACATTCTTCCAGGTAAAGGCATTGAAGGTTAAACCTAGCACTGTAATTGTTGTTATTTTGTTAGGTACCATTGAGTCAGATCCAACTCATAATGACCCTATGTACAACAGAAAGAAACACTGTATACACAACATTGTGCCATACTTGGCATTATGTCAATGCTTCTCTGCTATTCATAGGGTTTTGGATGGCTGAATGTTTCAGGATTAGACTGCCAGTTCCTTCTCCCAAGCCCAAAATACCTGGTCTTTCCAGGCTGTCTCCTCTCCAAGGACAAAGTAGTCCTGATCTTTCTTAGCTTCCAAGATCAGACAGGACTAGAAGCCAGGGTCGTATGGCTGTAGAGAGCACTGTAATTACTAAGGAATAATTAGACTTTGATTTTTATTATCATGTCATTTCCACTTTATTGCAATCAAAGAAATTAAAATATGATCTTGTGGAACTAACCTAATTTAGGAGATTCCCAAAGAAATTCTTCTTCCTTGACCTCTTATAGCAGCCATATAAATATCTCTCTTATAGGCAACCTATGCTTCTTGTTCAGCATCAAATGGCCCATCTTCTCCACAAGGTTGGTGACTCACTAAAGACAGAGACTATGACTAAAACTCTGTGCCCAAGGGTCTGCCACAATGTATAGGAACTCACTGAAATTTTCTTGACTAGAAAATCAACCTGCTGAAAGGTCTCTTCATTTAAATTTATTTTTTAAAAGCAAATCTTAAATTTGGCACAAGAAACTCTTCCATATATGTCATATCCCTGTCCAAGGAGTTTGAAATGGATTCCTGTTACCTAATAATAAATTTGAGAATTCTCAGCCTACTATCTTGCACAATCTGCTTCTAGCCTCACTTTCCAACTGCATTTCCCACCCCTCCAAAGTATGTCCCTTACATTTTAGCCAACTAACTTATTGTCTGCATATATGCTATATTTGTCAATCTGCAGAGCTTTGCATAAGCCATGTCAGAAAATCTGAGGTTCTCTAATTTTCATGTTCTTATTTCCAAAGTCTACCAATCCCTCAAATAACTCTCCCCCAACAATGTCTCTACCCAGACATGGCTCTGTTCCCCCCATTCTCATCCTTCATCTGTATCTTTATCAGGGAAATTATTTCCCAGTTTCTATTATAGTTCTGTATCTTAATCACTCTTTCAACCTTGGCCTAGATAAAAGATTCCTTAAAGGAAAAAATTTGCTTCTGATTCATGTTCTTGCCCTTTGCTGCACCTAATGCCTTGCCTTATACTCATCAATGTCAAAATACAGGTATTTAGTACCTATTATATTTTGCAACCTTTTTGCTATTTTGCTATATACTTTCCAGAGCATTGTTCTTCTTCTTCTTTTTTTCTTTCTTTTTTGTATAAGGTCTCAGTATGTAGCCTAGGCTGCCCTCAACTCGTCATCCTCCTGCCTTAGCCTCCACAATGCTGCAGTTACAAGTGAGCACCAGCACATTCAGCTGCAACATTGTCCCTTCAAAGCATGACAAGAGACCTCTGCAGCTATCATTACTATTATTATCCTTATTTTTGAGAGGGTGAGCTGAGACGTCTTGTACTATCTGAAACAGTGCTTATCGAACTATAGAGTATATCAGTATTATCCAAAGGACAGGTACAACACAGCTAGGTGTGCCCTATGCCCTAATTTCTGCTCCAGTAAAATTGGGGTGAACCTGAAACTTGCATGTCTATCACATTCCCAGGAGATGTTTATTCTGTCCTAGGGACTACACTTTGAGGACCACTCATTAGTAATATGGCATATATTTTCCTGACACTATTTGATCTAATGAAGTGGAATGAATGCTTGAGAAAGACAGAATATAGATGATTCTGCTCTTCCAACTTCATGGATAAAGAAAGGGACTCTGGGAGCCAAACTGCTTTTTAGACCCAGAGTGTGCTTTTTCATATCATGTTGAATGAATGAAAATTTTGTCTGCCTAGAAAAAGTTTTCTGACTTTTAACCTTAATTTTTCACAAAGAGACTAGGAAGAGAAGCTCTGGAGGGTTTGTCAAAGGTCACCATATTTTAAGTTGAGGATGCTGTCATTAATAGGAGCACTGTAATATAAATATTTTCTCTTCTGTAATTTGTTTTGGGAAGCAAAATAATGGCATGCTTAAAAAATAAAATGGAAAACATCCCTCCTTTGGCACCTACAGGACTGAAATTAATCCTATCCATGTCCTTCCCAATTTTGTTGTCATAATTATCAACTTTTTACATGGCAAATACTTACTTGTTGTTGTTAGATGCCTTTGAGTTGGTGTCCAACTCATAGCGACCCTTAGTACAATAGGCCAAACACTATTGTTAGTGCTTCTCTGATAATCATAGGATTTTCAATGGGGGATTGATTTTTGGGAGTGGTTTGCTGGGTTTTCCTCTCAAGCCTTCAGTATCTGGTGTTCCCTGGTGGGCTCCCATTCAAGTACTAACCAGACTCAACCCTGCTTAACTTCTGAGATCTGACGGGATCTGAGGCCACAGCGGTACGGCTGCAGGCAAATGCTTACTTGGCTTTATATTAAAACTACCTCCTTGGTGAAGCTTTTCTTAACTATCGAGGTTGACTTAGGCAAACTGTCATATATACCTTTCTCTGAGAGGCTAAATAGTGTCTCCAGGATGTCTAAGTTCTGGTCCCATCCAGGGAAATTGTGAATCTTAACCTACCCAACAGAAATGACTCTGCTGATGTGGTTAAATGAAGCTTCTGAAGCTGAGAAAATTTTCCAACTGAAGTATCCAAGTGACCTTCAATGTAATTTGGAGTGCCTTGTAAAAGACAAGCAGAGGGGGTTAGACTGTAGGGAAGAATGCTAAGTAATGACAAAAGCAGGGAGTGGAGTGATGTACTTTGAAGATAGAGGAAGGAATCACATGTCAAAGAATATAAGCAATAACCTGAAGTGGGAAAATGAGGAAATGAATACTGCCTTTGATAGAGATTGGGAGGGATCATGAATCCTACCTTTAACACTTCAATTTTGCCCCAGTGAAACCCATTTCATAATTTTGGTCTGCAGAACTACAAGAGAATGCATTTCTGTTGTTTTGAGCCACTAAATTTGCAATGGTTTGTCACATCGACATAGGAAACTAATATATCCTCTCTGCACTATTTTAGGCCCTTTCCTTCTACATTAGAAAGTTTTCCATGTTTTTATGATCACTTGTGTGCTTGCCTTCATATGAGATAAGCGGATTGATATCCTATCCGATCTGACAACCTGTCATGTAATGTCCTTGTCGCTATGATGAAGTAAAATCCATCTACACTCATAATTTGAAAAATTGAACTTGAAAATGCCCTATGTATAATATATGAAGCAATGAAAGAAAAATAATTTATAATACACTTATGTTCATTTCTATGGTAAATATTTGGGCATGATTATATTTCAAGACAATGAAGATAGTTATATGCTGGCTTGTATAAATAGAAGCATTATAAATGTGACATATATGTGCAAACCAATGCAGGTGTGATTTGTTGGTGATTCATATCTCAAAAGATGCATTTCTATCTATGACATTTATTTATGAAATCATGTACACTTCTTGGTAAGTTCTGAAAAAATATCAAACAAAAATATAATCATCCTTTGACTTTAGATTCTTGGAGAATTCATGATAAGTTAAAGCTGAATGGAAATTTTTTCTATATATTCATTAATATGCTCAGATAACTTCAAACGTAGGTTCTTACCATATGGCTGGCTGGTAAGAGATTGAGAAATCATGTGGAACATTTCTTCATGTGTGGAAGTACCCTGCCACCTGCACATTCTGGGGATAGTCAGTGATTTCCTTCTCTCTCTCTCTCTCTCTCTCTCTCTGTTAGGGGTTGCCCCCATTACCCTCTGGTACTGATTGATTGTCCTCATGCACACTTTTTTCCCCTGATTCCTCTAGGTAAAAAGATAACTAGCTTTTTTGCTTTTTAAAAATCAGAGTTTTAGGTACCACCGCAACTGTGACTGACCATAAGGCAAAGCTGCAAGAAAGAAAGAAAGAAAGAAAGAAAGAAAGAAAGAAAGAAAGAGAGAGAAAGAGAGAGAGAGAGAGAGAGAGAGAGAGGAGGGTAGGAAGGAAAAGGAAGGTAGGAAGGAAGGAAGGAAAAGAAGGAAACGGAAGGTAGGAAGGAAGGAAGGAAAGAAAGAACCTATTTTTTGCACCTCTGTTGCTCCAAATTTCAACTTCTATATAAAATATGCCTAATTTTAATCCCCAGTCCCCAGATTGTCCTAGATATCTCCAGATCCTTTCAGATCCCCCCAGTAGTTATTTTTTTGAATTAACTAAGGTAAACTGTAGTTTGCAGGAAGATTGCTTTAATAGAAACTTATACTCCACATCAGAACCATGGAAATCTCCTTTTGAGAAAAAAATTTTTTTTACAAAGGTATTAAAGCATGGCAAGTCAAGCTCTATTTTATTTTACCTATTTTTGAGTTTGTCAGACAAACCCAGGAATTGTGTTTTTACATATAAACTTCCAAAGGTTTTTGATTGTCCTTTGCTCTGGAAATTCAATAATTTCTACAGCAGTATAGATTCAGACCTCTGGATAGCAGTGTGCTTGTTTAAATCTACTACTATGACTGTGTTAGAAATGGGAAGGGTCTGTGGCAATTTTGCAAATGGATGGAAATACTAGTGGGCTGTCTTTGAACTCACCCAGGGTGTTAATTGCCCTCATTTCTGAAGGCAGCAGGGGAGAGGGAAGTTGGCAAGGAAGAGTAGAAGCAGCCAACACTGACTTCTCTTTTCTCTGTCCTCTAGTGAATAGGGGATGAAACATCACAGAGAGATGAAAATCTTTCAGCTTGCCCTGAATCAGGCCAGCATGCTTGATGATTCAGGGAAGGCATTGATGGGTACAATGTTAGAAGAAGAAAGTAACAGCAAGCGTAGGTTATGAACATATTGTTCTGCCTATAAAATAGCCACTTGCCTACTTGGCCTGTACAAAGAATGATTTATCTAGCAAGAACACCCCATGGGGAAGTAGATCAAAAGAGAAAACCAAGCAGCGAGTTGAACTAGAGCAGGGCTTCTTAAACTTTCATGTGCAAGTCAACCTCCTGTGGCATCTTGGTAAAATGCAGATTCAGGCTTAGCAGTTCTGGATGGGGCCTGAGATTCTGCATTTCTAACAAGCTCCTATGTGACGCAGATGATACTCTGCAATGAACCAGAGGTTTCCTGCAACATTTTCCTAGAGCTGGCCTGAGTGCCAGGTGAGGAGAATCAAATGACAATTGCATTTATTTTACTGCCAGGGACAATTCCACGGGGGAAAATGGAAAAACTTATGCTGACTTGGACACATTTTTGTGCACATTCAAATTATGATGTTAATTTATTATCAGAGATAGCACTTATTAAGCTCCCACTCATCCTGGCTGCTGTGCAATACAGCTTGTTATATGTTAGGCGATCTCAACAGCTGTATTATTGATGCTAATGCAATTTTTTCACCATTAATTATTCTAAAATTACCTTTTCATGTTTCATATTATTTTACCATGATATTCTTATGGGGGTATTTTACCTTATATTTTTAATCTGTGGTTTTTTTCCTTCCATGTAGTAAAAGAGATGCATTTATTTATATTTGTCATTAAAATTGGTTTCTATGTTTAATTACATTTTACTCTAGTTTTTAATATTTATGATAGTAAAACACAGAGAATGAATTAAATAATTTACCCCTTGTTTTGTAATTGTATTGTCTGAAACACACATTGAGGTTGGTAGAAGGAAAAAGGATCGCCATACTTCTGAGTGTGAATTGCTATTAGAAAGCAAAGATAGTGAATTGTTACACTATTAGAAGTCTGAATATTTTGACAATTTAGTAGGAAAATGAGGAAGAATATCAGAACCTTACTTCTAGGGAAATTTAATAAATATGATTGTTAATCTTAAAGCATATCAAAAATTAATTTGATGCCCCAGGACAATCCCTCCATTTCACTCAGCCTGATCTTAACATATTAACAGTACTTAAATAATTTGTCTTAAGGTCCAATAACAAGTTTTCCCTGAATAATTAGACATGTATTGAAGATTCATATTCCACTTCAAACAAATGTCCTACTGTTTCTGAAAGGTAAAATGAGGAAGTCCATTTTGGTCCAGTAGACTAGAAAGGTCATTCCTTTAAAAGTAAGAGCAAAGATAATTCAAAGAAAACTTAATCATTGCAGTAACTGTGAGGCAAAGTAATTTGATGATTCTGAGATGGATAAGACTGCTTTCTTCTAGCAGCTTTGGAATGGAATTTATCCTTGAATAATGGATGTGCTTTTGTTAAGCATATGGAGTTGAAGCCCAAAAGGGCTTCACCTGCTAAAGTTGACATAATCATAGCCATAGAGATAGGAGAATGTGGATATGCTTAAAAAATAAATGCTGTGAATTGGTTACAGGTAAACTAAGCCCCATTCTAAACAGCTCTCAACCTCAGCTGTTTACTCAAGGAGGTATATAAATGCTGTTATTTTCACACAGGTTAGTGTTTATACTATCCTATTGCTGTGAAATAAACTAGTATAATTATACTTGTATAAGTCGACATCTTCTACTTGTTTCCTCCCATGATTCTCTGGGTTGACTGGATGGATCTTGCTCAGTGTTCCTCATGTGATTGCAGTCAGGAGGTGATTGTGGATGAAATCTTCTATAAGCTAGACCAGGATGCTATGATAGCTGAGATTTTCTCACTCTCCATGTGGTTTCTCCACTTGGACTGTCTAACAGGATAGCAGACCTTCTTACATCACCATACAGGGTTTCCAAAAATGAGCATTACAAGAGAAAGGAAGCAAAATCCTCCTGCCCTCTTAAAAACTAGTCTTGGAATTGGCACCCCTAATATATTTTGTTAAGTCACAAGACCATCACAGTTTTAATGCGGGAGACCATGAAGACATCAATATCAGAAGATGTGCATCATGGTTTGAATTTAAATGCCCCCTAAGGTCATGTGTTTGAACATTAGGTCCCCTGCTGGTGGTGCTGTCTTGGGAGGTTATGGAAGTTGGTTCTAGATTTGCAGTAAGTTAGTGAGGGGTAGCCTTTAGAGATTTTTACCATGGACCTCCAGTCCTGGTCCATCTCTGCTCTCTGCTTCCTGATAGCATGGATATGAGGCTCTTTGGCATGCCTGCCCCATCACCATTATGCACTGATCCTCTAACTGTGAGCTTCAGATTAAATGTTTCATCCCATAAGTTTGCTTCAGTCAGTTTTTCTGACACAGTCATACACTAGCTGATTAACACACTGTAGTTCACTAGAGACCAGCTCTGGAGGCTAGCTACCCTTGAAAGCAATATTGAAAGTCAAATTATGTAATGTCAATGAAAATTTAAATGATAAAATACCACTTTGCTTTTGTAGAATGATTTTATGATAGAATTAAGATATAGTGATCAGTTTGGCAGCAAGAAGGAGGGAAAAAAACTTAGAGCCAAGCTAAGATTTAAGCCTGAGTAGGTATAAAAATGATTATATTAGTAATGATTACTTATCTAAAACAAGGATTTAAGGTGATGTGTTCATAGAAAACCAAAGTCAGGGAACAGATCTGCAGTGTAATATTATGAGTTTGTTTGAATATGGATTGCCAGCAGAACACACATGATATTTAAAGGCAAGTGTACAACCTTGCCATTCAGAGGGAAGTTAGGACATGAATATAAAGCCTTTGAAAAACCCTTTTTATGATGGAGAAAGTGGAAAAATGAATCAGCAAAGGAGACGCAATATGGTAAAATGCAAGACAAGTTAGATCAACATTATGGCCAAAAAAGGTTTAACAATGTCAAATGCTTCAGAAAGTTGGAAGAATACGAAGCCTCAGAAATACTTAGATTTGTAATTAGAATGATGAAAATGGAGGAATAGTATTTTCAGGGAGTCTTGCCACCAACTCTTTCTAACTTTAAGAGAAGTATAGTAAACACAAATCTTGTTATATTTTGCCTCTATAGAGGAAAACAAGTCCAGCAGCAAAGAAAGGTAGAGGCATTGCTATTGAGTCAGCAACCAAGTGTCTTACTTCTTTATCTTGTCCTATTTTTCTGGCTAAAATTTTCAGTACATTGCTGAATAGAAATAATTATATTTTATGCTCATGTCTTTTCAACTAGACTTAGAAGTTTGTAATATTTTACATTGTTGTTGTTGTTAGGTGCTGTCGAGTCAGTGTCTGACTCATAGCAATCCTATGTACAATATACAAAATACTATTGTGCTTCTCTGCTATTCATGGGGTTTTCAATGGCTGATTGTTTTTTGGGAGTGGGTTGCCAGGTCCTTCTCCCAAGCCTATAGCACCTGGTATTCCCAGATGGTCTCCCGTCCAACTACTAACCAGGCTCGACCCTGCTTAGCTCCCAAGATCTGATGGGATCTGAGGCCCCCATGGTATGGCTACAGGCATTTTACATTGGAGTATTAAATTATTTATACATTTTTGGAAGATTTATTAGTTTAAAAATATTACTTAAGAAAATTTAATTCCTAAGTAATATTTTATGCTTCTGTTAATTTGAAAATAGGATGTTCTTCCTATAATTTGTTACTGCAGTGGACTTCATGAACAGATTTCTTAACATGAAGCCATCCTTGAAGTCTGTGAACATTTCTAAAATTCATGGAAAAAACTCAAATTAGGTATGATTTATTATGATTTTATGTGACACACCAACAGACTGATATTTTGTATAAATTTTATTTAAGTAAGCTAACATGCTATTTGAAACTTGTCTATAATGGTTATCATACTATTTTTATCACATATAGTATTAACATTTTGATAATCTTATAAAATGAGTTGAAAAGTTGTTTCTCTATTTTGTTTTTCTTGATCTTTTTACATAAGATAAGAATTGTCTGTATTTAAAGAAAGTTTGTTATAATGTCCATTTAAATCTTTGAGACCTATGCTGTATACTTTTGTAGATAGGTTTTTTTCTTATAGGTTCAATTTTTTAATGACCACAGATTTATTCTTATTTTCTATTTTTTTTTGTAATTTTTGGCATGGTATCTTTCATATAGTTATATAAAACTCTCCAGGTCATCCCAGAATTAAATTTTATTGGCATAAATCTGTATATAATAGTCACTTACAAATTTTAAATCTGGTCTGCATCCAGAGATTTATCCAGTCTTCATTCTTGATTGTGTGTGTGTGCATATATATCTTTATCTTACTAGTTTGTAAAATATGCCTTTCATTTTTAAGTCCTCATATCTTGTCTGTATAAGCAGAATATCTACCTCTGCATGCACATACATATATACTAGGAAGTCCATTTCTTAATGTATAGAAACTGTATGTTTCATTATAAGGCAAGGGTCAAATAAGGTTGTGGATGGCATAAGGATCGCTAATTACCTGACCTTAAAATAGGAATGTCATCCTAGATTAATTGAGTAGACCCACTGTAATCACAAGAGTTTTTAAAGTATCACAATGATACAGTATGACAAAGATTTGACTGGCTATTTTAGGCTTTGAAAATGGGAAGCAGAGGCAGGAGAATCGCAAGTTTGAGGCCAGAGGCAGCCTGTGTAATGTAGCAAATCCCTGACTCAAAATTAGAAAAGTGAAAAATGGGCTGAGAATGCAGTTCAATGATAGAGCGCTTACAAAAAGCATCCCTGAGGCCTTGGGTTTAACCCCCAAGTACCAAAAACAAAACAAAACAAAAAAAACCCCCATCATTTTCATTATATTGTTTACCCTTGATTTATTACCAATAAAGGTGTTCCTTCCATAATCCCACTTATAAGTATTGACTCCTACTTCCTCTCATGTCCTGAATATAACAATTTTTCAACCACATTGAGATGGTTTCTTTTTAAAATGGAGAGCTGGTAGAAGATATTAGGAATAAGATCTTTAATATAATGTTCTATTTGTCTATCATTAGGGAATTAAAACACCTCAAAGAACCTGAGTTCCTTGTATTTTAAATATTGACAACTCTGTTTTCATCCATTAATTAGAATTAGATTCAGCATGAAAACGTTTACAAACATTTTTAAAAATAAATACTTTTATTACCTGCCACCTCTAGGTTAGACATAGTTCTTATATCTTCCTCATTCTGGGCTCCAAGATGGGGGAGCAGTCCTCATGTGAGACAAATCATCCTGTAGGAGTGAGGAAAAATACAGCAGTGGAACGGGCCAATGACAGTAGAGTTTCTTTTCAGACATAAGACATGTTCTACTCACACAGCATTGACCAAAGCAGATCAGACAGAAACTACTCTTAATGACTGAGGGGAAATAAAACCCTCTAAGACAGGAGAGAAAATAATTGGGAACAATAGGTTGATATTTAATTAAGTAAAATTTAAAGGATTCTTCTAGAAGACAGAGCAGAAAGATTGAAACAAGACCAAAGACCATAACTACAAAACAAATTTCACAAGGTTTTTGATATTCTAATAATCCTCCTAAATGACTAATGAGGAAGACTTAATCAGAGTTAAATTATAGACAACAGAATTCACTCTGCTTAATCAGAGGGAAATATTTCTAGCAACAAATAGAAATTTACAAAAATATTTAGCTCAAGACTAAATTCAAAGAATAATTCCCAGGTTCAGAGCTAATCCACCTCTGACACAATTGTAAAATTTATTTCTGCTTCTACCGAGAGCTGACAATCCACTTCTGATCATAAAACACATACCTCTGCCATCACTGGGAAATAAACTATCCAATGTGGAAGCTGCCAATGCGTTCTCGAACCACACCATCACTGCTTTATTCTGTGCTGGTTAAGTAGACACTTTTCTCCCTCTCTCTTTCCTCCCAGGACTTTAGGAATCAAAGTTTTCACAAGAGCTTTGTCTGATGGAAAATAAATCACATTGAGTAACCCAGCTCTAAGAGAATCAGGGAAGGTAATATTTTTTGTAATAGAAGGGCTTTATTTAATCTTTGTAATAATTATGTTATTTGTTTACAGTGTTCTTTTGACTTACAAGGGTCCTACAAATAAAGAGGAACTAAACTTAATTAGAAATTAGAGATTGTTACTGGAGTCTAGGCTGGGGACCTGACTCTGAGAGGTCTGAGCAGACCCGACTCTGCCACTAACCACCTCAAGTGTCCAATCAAAGACATGAGCGGTGGTGAAGCAAGATAGGAATTCATTATGCAGTGTGGTCGCACTGGGAATTTATCCTTCTGTGTGGCCACATAGGGGAACTAGGATGCTAAGCCCTGTCTTCAGGGCATTGACAGGAGCTTTAGGATTCTATAGGGGGAGAAGTTGGGCAGCAGAAAGGAGGAATGCATACTCAAGCGTCTTGATCAAACTGTGGTCTGGCTGATCATTATCTCAAACCTGGTTTTGTGAGGTCTTGCTGGCTAGAGGGAAATCATTATTGTTAGAGGGGGCAATTTGGTTCCTGTCATGGGGTAATTGCTCCTGCCTGCAAAGCAGGCTTGATTTCCATCATGGGGTCATCTGCTTGCAAGGCTCCCTGTTCCTGGAATTTTGAAAACATCTTAGTTACACTACCTTGGTATCTTTAGCCTTGAAGGGGGATGAGAAAGCTTAAGTAAATTTAGGAGTAATCAACATGTATTAACTGTTTTTAGACACTGCTTAAGTGATAAACATGTCTGTGTGCAGAGTAGCATAGGAATCGATCAAAGAAGATAGACACAAAGTGAAAGCAGAGATGTCAACATTTTACCTTATTTTTAGTTGCCCATCAGATATCTGCCTGCAACCAAAGCACTGTGGCATCTGATCCCGTCAGATGTCAGAAGCTAAGCAGGGTCCAGCCTGGTTAGTACTTGGATGGGAGACCGCCTGGGAACACCAGGTGCTGTAGGCTTGGGAGAAAGACGTGGCAATCCACTCCCCAAAATCAGTCAGCCATTAAAAACCCTATGAATAGCAAAGAAGCATGGCAGTGGTGTTTTGCCTATTGTACATAGAGTGGCTATGAGTCAGACAGATTCAAAGGCATCTAACAATAACAACATCAGACATCTGCAGGCCCCAGCTGAAGCATCAGTTGTTTTAGGAAAAGCACCCCTTAAGTTCCTGTTACAAGATCACATTACTTTTATGCTGTTCTTTCTTTCTTTCTTTTTTTTAGAAGTATGTTATATTAGGAAAGTTTAGGGACCCTAGAATTGAAAAGACTTTTTTTTCCAGATCTGATTAAAAATAGTGATGATTTACATTTAATGAACTCAGTTAAAGAGGGCATGCTGATGAGATGCTGACGTGAAGTATGCTGCTGTTTATTTGCCTATGCAATTTTGTATTTAAAAAACTTGTCTTCTATGTTTTGTTTGAAAAGAAAAAAAAATAAGAAAGGTACAGGAAACTTCAAACAGTATTTGTATACCTGGTTATCATTTGTGTGTTTTACCTGCTGTTAAGCAATTGCCACATTCATTTTTCTCTCTGTTTTTGTCTGTCTCTGTCTCTTAATAGGCGCCTTATTCTCTGCTTCCCTTCACACTTGACTGTGAAGTAGTTTTACAGAGCTATTCGAAAGTACGGTAAAGACATCCTGACACTTCATCTTTAAATAATTCATCATGACTATCCTAAAAATAAGGACATTTTCTTACATAACCACAATACTATTAACATACCCAAGCAATTCACCATTGTCTCAATGGGAAATGTTAACTTTTAGCTTTCTCCCGCATTAGGAAAGAGGTTGGAATGGATGTTTACTGAACCTGGGCACATTATCTTTCATTTCTAAGTTCAAGAAATGCTTTTCCTTATATAAGGGTTGACTTTGATGTCGAATGCTGTCAATATTCTGTCAGTCCCCAGAGGTGAATTTTCTACTCAATTCCATTCAAAATCATTTCCCTTCTGGGAACAAATTATCATAAATGTAGCAATTTATTCCTGTTATACCCTAGAACCAACTCAGGGTAAGTGGAACTTGCAGTACCAGAATGAGGCTCTGACAGATACATCTATTTGGTGTCAGTAGCTGTAGCTTTGGTTGTAGGACTTGTTTTCAAAGTGGTGAACAGAAGATGAAGCAGTTGTTTACATGTTTGGTCTTAGCGATGTCCATAAATTATAAAGATGGAAGGAAATGTGTTATAGTTATCATTTGTTATTCCTATAATTAATTTTGAAGCACCATATTGAAGTAAAATAAGTAAAATTCAGAAGAAAAGGTAGATGTTTGCCTTTATAAATGTTACAGGATAGACACAATATAACCCTCTTTGTAATACTAAGGTTCAAAGCAACTCCCTAGACCACCAGTAACTACTGCTTCTTTTGCGTATTTCATCTCTAGAAAGATGGCATTTATAACATATATAATTGCTTGTTAATTCTCTTTGAGAACAGTTTGGATCCAGGTGTGGTGGCAAATGCTGGTAATCTCAGCACTTTGGAGTCAGAGGCAAGAGGATCACAAGTTTGAGGCCAGCCTAGCCTACACACCGAGACCTTATCTCAAACAAACAAGCAGAAAAGAGCAGTCTAAAATGGAGAAAGAGGAGGTAGAGACTTCTAATATGGAAAGAAGCAATTTTGTGGGTTGTTTTCCTCACAGCCCTGGTTTTCTTTTGGAGATGTCCTCACTGTACATCAAACTTGCACATTTTGATTTTTAAAATGACATGAGAATTGCTTAAAATTGATGATAAGGAAAGTGGTTCATGAAGAAACCAATCTCTACTTCATAGACCATGGGCTGAGGCACCATCTTTGTTTTCCCTGATCATTTTGGAAAACGTGTATTTCATATGATAGTATTCTCAATACTAATGTATGGCAAAAATGGATGTTAATTTAGTATTTATCAGATACTAGGATGCATCCAAACCTTTGGGAAAGACTCAATTTAGTTTGAACAGATCTTACAAGAACAAAACTTGCTTGAGGAAAGTAACCACAGCACAACAGGAAATGTATGTCTGTCTTTTTGTGTTTTATATAGTTGAGAGATATCATAGTGGCTAAAAAGATAGCCTTGAGAAATACAAGTACATTGTGATAGACCTTAGAAATAAAAATGAACCATTTATAGAAAGATGATATAAAATATTTATGACAGATATGCTATGTTTAAAGTACCATGTAAAGCATATTGATACTAAATAATGAAAGGCTGCTTTACTAATTAGTTCCCTATAGAAAACAGGTACTCACCCCATCCACTCTCACTCCCCCGACCTTTACCACTCAACCTGTTGAAGTTACAAAGAGCAAAGCCTTGATTTACTCTGTGAGAAAAATATGGTATTTCCATTCATAAGATCCAAAGTAGAATTTATTTTCCCATTTTGAGTTTGCTCTTATCTTTTGGGCACAGCCCTTGGTTCATGCACAATCCTTTGTCTAGTAATATAGAAGATATAGTACTTGAATCATTGACTAGTAGATAGACCTATCTTTCCCACCCTATCTTCTGTGATACCCACCTTGTGCAAACCAAACTACATGAAATTTAGAGTTTTTCCTCATTTTTGAACACAGTCTTTTCTTAGTTTCACTACTCCAGAAACATCCTTGGGGTAAGGATTCAATTTCTCTTGGGAGATACAGGGAACATCAATAAGAGAAAGGAACAATGAGATAGGGAAGGAAAGGTAGTTAATAAAGGTGTGTGAGTAAAAGGTTGTAAAATCTCCTCCATGTCAGGTACCTGTAGTTTAATTATGCAGGGAAAGTGTAGGAGGCAATATTGGGTGGCCACAGGCAAGATAGCTGGGCATGTAGACACCAGTTACCCAGGTCTGCCTATGGGAAGGGAAGTATCCACTCATTTTACAGAAGGTTCCCGAGAAAATAGGTGAAGATAGTAATGATTGAAAACTGATCACTAAAGTAGGAGTCTCCAAGGATCTGAGCAGAGGGCATCTTCCATACAGACACAGGTTCTATGGTCTTGCTTATTCTTTTCCCTACATTTTCATTCTCTTTCCCTTCCAACCTTGCACTTAGTTTTTTTTTTTTCTCAAATTATCTCAAAATTGTCTTTTAAATGCCTCCTTTCATCACCAACTTAAGTTTATTCCTTACTTTATTATCGTCCATAACACCTACAATGGTTTTTATCTTGTGCTATTTTTGGACTAAAAATATTTTGGGGTGTATGTTTCATTTTCACTACTAGAAAGCATTTTTTTTGTTTGTTTGTTTGATTTTGTTTTTTGTGGTACTGGGGGTTGAGTCCAGGGCCTTGAGCTTATATGCTTTGCAAGTGCTATACCACTGAGCTGCACCCCCAGCCCATTCTTTTACTCTTTGAGACAGGGTCTTGCTAAATTACACAGACTGCCTCTGATCTGGAACTTGCAATCCTCCTGCCTCCGCCTCCCTAGCCACTGGGATTATAGGCGTGGGCCACCATGCCCAGCTCTACAAAGCATGATTTTTAAAACATAAATTCATATTTTTAAGTGCCTACCACACTGTATTGCACATAAATTATACCCCCCAAAACTTTGTTGAGTGAATTCATCACATGACTATTCCCTGAAACCAAAGTTCCACAGGGAAATAAAATGTCAGTACTTTACTATGAACATTCATCTAGAAAAATGTAGATAAGTACATGTTTTATGAAAAAATACATTTTATTCATACTACCAAATGAAGCTAAGGTTTGCAAAGAGAAATTCAAAGCACAAAATGATTCAATATATGTTGTTGTTGTTGTTGTTGTTGTTGTTAGGTGACATTGAGTCGGTATCCGACTCATAGCGACCCTCTTACAACAGGGGAAACACTATTGTCAGTGCTTCTCTGCTGTTCATAGGGTTTTCAATGGCAGATTGATTTTTGGGAGGGGGTTTCCTGGTCATTCTCCCAAGCCTACAGCTTCTGGTGTTCCCAGGTGGTCTCCCATACAGGTACTAACCAGGCCCGACCCTGCTTAGCTTCCGAGATCTGACAGGATCAGATGCCACAGGGCTACAGCTGCAGGAGATTCAATATATATGTATATTCTTTTCAACCTGATTGTGATAACTTTCCTTCCACACATTCACTCAGCTTTTTATTATCTGATTTCAAGCCCTCAAAATCCCAATCGTTAAGTACATTTTTAGTATTATTTACAAAGTTACTACAAATCCCATAGGACTGAAATCACCACTACTGAATCCTTCATCATTCTCATAGCAAGTAATATGTGTGCACCCAATCACGCTAAGTGCCTCCTTTTTCTTATAGCCAAAAGATATCTTTCTCTTATTCCCTATTCCTTTCTAATGAATGGATCTGATGCTACTCTGTTATTTCCAATTTGTTTTCCTGCACCATTGTCCTAAGATGTGGTTTATGGTCTGATTTCATTTAGTGAAGTAGAATCTGCATAAATTAAACTTATTAAGATTATATTATATTTTTGAATAGATTTTTCACTAATAAAATGGAGGACAAGATCTTAAAAATTAGACATACTTGCATTGATGAAAGGAAAGACATAAAGAAGAGCATGTTAAGTTGTAGGGGTTTGTGCTTGGCTTTCACTCAGTCATTAAAGTTTTCCTCTGTAGCTCTATTTGGAAGATAAACATTTTAACCTACAATTTTATAAATTTGCTGGTCATGAGTAAGAAGGAATTCCAGTGGTCTATGGCTGCTTCTGTCTTTAGTTGTTCAGTATATTTAGATGAAATTTCATGAATCCATATAGGGAAACAAATCTAGGGATTATAGTCTCACAATCAGGCCAGTTAGTTGTGATGACAAGGCGAAAGATAATGCTTACATAGGCATGAACCCAGATAGAATGAGTCATGCTATTCCATAACTTCACATACAAATGCTCCTTGCATTGTATACAAATAGTTGACTAAATTTACCATAGTACTATAGATAAAATGGGATGGGTTTCAGTTCAGTTCAGTTCAGTTCAGTTGTTAAAGTGCTGGACTACACTGTCTGAGGATCCAGGTTTGATCCCCAGCACCATAGAAACTGGAAAAGGATCTGGCAATCCACTCTCAAAATAATCAACCATTGAGAACCCCCATGAATGTCGCTATGAGTCAGACGTGACTTTACAGCACTTAACAATAATAACACAGATAAAACATACAAGAAAAAGAGTAGTGGTTTGAGTCATTAGTATGGGATAAAATGATAGGTACTCCTTTTCATCTTGAGTTAAAACTCAAAGCATTATGACATCTTTCATATTCTTACCTAAATATGTGGACATCACTGTGTTAAGTTTCAAAAAGGAATAGAATTAGGGCGTAACTCATGAAGAATATATGAGAAACTATTCTATTATAATCAAAACAGCTCCTCATCTTTGCCATATTTTATGTGAAATTTTGTACATTTATTATATATATGTTCACACTCAGGGACATACAGATATGAGATAATATGTAACATTGATCTATACAGAATTGTAGCCAAGAAAGCTCAGATTTGAGTCATCTAAATATATGAAATGATATTTTTCTTGAAAGCAATCCATTTTTTACAGAATTCTTAGTTTACTTTCAAAGACCAGATTAAAATTCCACTTTTATTAATTTCTACATGTATAATATTGGGTAAAGTACACATAACTTTCTGAGCTCTAAGTTTTTCACTTGGAAAAAGAGTGGTATTTAAATAGGTGTGATACTTGAAAATACTTTATAACATATTATACTCTATAACTATTATACTGTTTACATTTTAGCTAGGACAATCAAAAATAGAACACCAGAGGAAAAATAGTTACCTTCATCTGTTTTGGTATCCAATATTCCTTCATAGTTTTTTTTAATTTGTTGAGTTTTAAACACAAGAAAAAAGTCTTGTCTTATATACATCTCATTTGTTACCCTTACTCTCAGGAGAGAACTTTTTATCAGTTAAATTTTATCAGATATTCAAAGAAACAAATATGTCTGAAGTTCATTAATTCAGGGATGGAGATTATTCATTGTTGATAACATATAATTGAGCCAAACAAATAAATTTCATCCATTTTATTGAGTGAAAGCAAGCCACCCCAAGACTTCAGGTGTGGAGAAATGCTGCTGAAAATCAATAAGCACCTTTTCTGTCAATAAAAGTATACAATTATATGCTGAAAAATATGACATTTAGGGAAATTTCAGTAGAATAATGACTATATTTCAGCCTGAAAAATCCAGAGACCATTTACAGGTAGTACGTTTAGGCTTTACCCTAAAGAGCATTAATTTGTTATGACTGAAAGAGAACAGCTGGGACCAAGGACTGAGTGGAAATTGATATCCTTCCACCCCCATGGAGGGCAAGTCCAATCACAACCATCATTTCCCTTTGGGGCTCTTTCAGCCAAACAGGAATATTCCTAAATCGGTTTTCCTGAATTGTATTCCCTACATTCCTATGTGGGGACTGGGATTTAACTCAGTTGGTAGAGTTCTGCACTGCAGTCTCTGAGGTCCTGAGTTCAATTCCCAGTGCCGCAAAAATGGGAGAAGGACCTGGCAATCCACTCCCAAGGCAATCCCGAAACAGTCAGCCATTGAAAACCCTATGAGGGTCGCTATGAATAGGATACTGACTGGATGGCACCTAACAACAACAACATATTCCTACGTGTCTGAAATTTCATCTATTGGTGAGAAAAGGGGAAACTTAGAGAGTGAATACTCTGGGAATATTTCTGCTCTCCTCAGTATTAACACAGAATTTTCTTTGGTATTGGAGGAACTACAGGACATGTCTTATGAATGTTGTCTGGGATGAGTACTCCCAGTTTGGTTTCTGTGACAGTGGGAAGAGCAAAGACCGGTCATTGAGGTGAATAATAAGGAATAGTTGACAGTGGTTCCTCTATCTGCCTACATCTAAAAGAGATCACATCTAAGTATTTCTTACCTGTTTCTTCTCAGAACTACTTCTAGATTTTTCCTACTATTTTGATTGGAATGTCATTTTTTATTTATTTCTAAATGGAAAGAATATTTCTTTTTATTTATTGTTATTTTTCTTTTCTATTGAGGTAAAATTCACAGTGTAAAATCCACCATCTTAACCATTTTAAACTATACTTTTCAGTAATTTATTATTACTGTTATTACTACTACTATTATTATATTCACAATGTGGTACAACCATCACCACTGTCTACTTCCAGAATAGTTTCATTATCCCATAGAGGAACCATGTATCCATTAACCATTCACTATCTATTGGCTTGTCACCCTAGCCACTGGCAGCCACTAATTAACTTCTTATGTCTATGGCTTTGCCAATTGTGAACATTTCATATAAGTGAAATCATACAATATATGATTCTTTTGTGTATCATAATGTTTCCAAGGATCATATTTATTGTAGCATGTATCATTATTCCACTCTTTTACAGTTGAATGACATTTTATTGCATGGGTATAACACAATTGGTTTATTCAAGTATCAGTTGATTGACATTTGAGTTGTTTACATTTTTGGTTATTATGAATAATAAAACTATGAACAGTCATGTAAAAATTTTGTGGGAATAAAATTTTTAGCTCTGTTGAACATATACCCATAAGTGGAATTGTTGAGTCTTATGGCAACTACATGTTTATCTTTTTAAGGAAGGACCAAAATGTTTTCCACAATGAATGCACCAATTTTTATTCCCATAAGCAACATAATTTGTTCACTATATCCATCCTAATGAATATGAAGTAATAGTTCTTAGTGGTCTTGATTTGCATTTCTGCAATGACTAGTGATGTTCATCATCTATTCATATGTTCATTGATTATTGGAATATATTCTTTGGTATATGTCTATCCATGTCTTTTGCCAACTAATTGTCTTTCTACTTTTGAATTGTAAGAGTTATTTATGTATTCTGGGTACTAAACCAGGAACATCATTGCTGATGTCAGACAGATATTAGTGAAAATCAGAGAATATCAGAAAAATGTTTATCTATGTTTTATTGACCATGCAAATGCATTTGACTGTGTGGACCATAACAAATCCTGGATAACATTGTGAAGAGCAAGAATACCAGAGCATTTAATTGTGCTCGTGAGAAATCTATACATAAACCAGAGGCAGTTGTTTGAACAGAACAAAGAAACATTGTTTGGTTTAAAGTTGAGAAAGATGTGATGTATCATTTCACTGTACTTCTTCAATTTTTATGCTGAACAAATAATCCATGAAGCTTGACTTTATGATTGGAGGAAGACTCATTAACAAGCATATTATGGAGATGACACAACTCTTCTTGCTAAAAGTGAAGAGGATCTGAAACATTTACTGATGAATATCAAAGAATATAGCCATCAGTATGGATTGTGCCTCAATATCAACAAAACAAAATTCCTTAAAACTGGGTCAGTATGCAACTTCATTATAAATGGAGAAAAGATTGAAGTTGTTCAAGATTTTGTTCTCCTTGGTTCTACAATAAACACCAGTGGAAGCAGCAGTCAAGAAACCAAAAGATGCATTGCATTGGGAAAATCTGTGACAAAAGACTTCTTTAAAGTATTGAAAAGTAAAGACATCACCTTGAAGGCAAAGGTGCACCTAACTCATGCCATGGTATTTTCAGTTGCATCATATGGTTGTGAAAGCTGGATATTGAAAAGGGAGACAGGAGAACAATTGATTCTTTTGAATTATGGTGCTGGTAATGGATATTGAATATATCATGACTGCCAAAAGAAGCAACAGATCTGTCCTAGAAAAAGTGCAACCAGAGTGCTCCTTGGAAGCAAGGATGGCTAGACTGCATCTTATGTATTTTGGATATGTAGTCAGAAGGGACCAATCCCTGGAGAAGAACATCATGTTTGGGAGAGTGGTAGGTCAATGAATAAAGGGAAAACCCTGAACTAGGTGGACTGACATAGCATCTGCAACAATGGGATTAAACATAAATGAGATTGTGTACCTGGCAAAGAATTGGTGATTTTCTCATTTTGTTATACATAGGGCTGCTATGAATTGAAAGGACCAGACTTGGTGGCATCTAACACCAACAATCCCTATAAAGTAACAATGCAGCTAAGAGCAGCTGGAATCTAAGGTTTAGTTCTCTCACTTGCTGTGTACAAGCTATTTCATCTTTTTCTCCCACAGTTCCCTCATCAGTAACAGAAGGAAAATATGCAATTTCTGAAAATAGGCACTGAAAGAAAGCAATGTTATCTGTTACCATTGTAGTTCTTTTTGCTCTGAATTGAATTACTTTCTCCATTGGCGGTAAAGCTTCATCAGAATAAGAATTCTACCTACCTTGTTCACTATTATATCTCCAGCACCCAATATGAACAAATGCCCAATAAATATGTATTAGACTGAACTGTTGAGCCCTGTTATTGTTGTTAGGTGCTGCCAAGTTGGATCCAATTCATAGTGATCCTATGTACAACAGAACAAAACACTACCCAACACTGTGCCATGCACACGATCTTTTTATGTTTGAGCCCAATGTTGCAGCCACTACATTTTTCTAAACATCATTTACCTAGTCCTCTGCCTAAGAATCAATCTTAAAAAAAAAAACAAATAAATAAAGACATCAAATTCCTACTCATCTGACAAAGCACAAAAAAGGTACAGGTCTCAGCCTCAAAATAAATACAAAGAGTTTTTAAATAAATACCTAATATCTACTTAAACTTAAAATTTAGGTTTTATTAATGCTTGTGAATTATAGGAAATATCATGGAATCATTGAAGGAGTCATAGATATGGGATCATAATTCTGAGTTATGGTTCCACTGTTAGTACGACAAACTGATTACATCTTGGATCAGCCAATAGTTTTTGTGACTTTTTTTTACAGTACTGGGGGTTGAACTCAGGGTCTTGTGCTTGCATGCTTTGCAAGTGCTGTACCACTGAGCTGCTCTACTGAGCTGTACCCCCAGTCCATTTTTTACCTTTTTGAGACAGGGTCTCACTAAATTACACAGACTGCCTCTGGTCTCTAATTTGCAATTCTCCTGCCTCTGTCTCCCCAGTTGCTGGGATTACAGGCATGCACCACAACGCCCAGCCAATTTTTCTGATTTTAAAATGGAAATAATAAATAGTATCATAGTGACTATGGAGGATAAATATAATACATATGTAAGAATTCTGTAAATTATGAGACATTCTCTGAGTTTAAGGTATTATTCACTCTATTTAAAAAAAACAATACCAGAAGTAGTGGCTTAGATGAAGTATTTATCCTGATTTAACAAAACATAACTAAGGCTACCAAGATTTGGGGAGTAGCACAGGCAAGCGATAATTTCACAACTGCACAAATCTGCACAGAGCCTACAAATACCCCAAACTCCTCAATGTTAGAGAAGAGAACCTTTGCTCCTCAGTAATCCTTCTGAGCACTGAGCAAGACCCTGTGAAGAAAGTCCTGATTTTCGACAAAGGAGCAAAACAAGTAAACTAGAAAAAGGACAGCCTCTTCAACAAATGGTGCTGGGAAACATGGTCATCCACATGCAGAAAAATGAAAGCTGACCCCCATCTCTCGATATACATGAGAGTTAACTCAAAATGGATAAAAGATCTCAACATAAAACCAGAAACATTAAAACTTGTAGAAGGCAAGATAGGCAACACACTCCGTCATATAGGCTTAGGAAAGTATTTCCTGAATAGGACTCCAATTGCTCAAGAAATTGCAACAAAAATACATAAATGGGATTACATGAAATTAAAAAGTTTCTGCACAGCCAAAGAAACAATTAACAGAGTCAATGAAACCCCCATGGAATGGGAAAAAATCTTCGCATTTTATACATCAGACAAAGGTCTAATTACTAGAATTTATAAAGAACTCAAGAAAAAAACTCCCAAAAAACAAACAACCCAATACACAAATGGGCAAAGGAACTGAGTAGACAGTTCTCAAATGAAGAGGTCCATAAAGCCATGAAACACATGAAAAAGTGCTCAACATCCCTAGCCATTAAGGAAATGCAAATCAAAACAACTCTGAGATTTCACCTTACACCAGTAAGAATGGCCAAGATCAATAAAACAAACAACAACAAATGCTGGCGAGGTTGTGGGGAAAAGGGAACACTCTTACATTGTTGGTGGAGCTGTAAATTGGTGCAACCACTGTGGAAATCAATATGGAGGTACCTCAAAAAACTAAATATAGATCTACCATATGACCCAGCTATAACACTATTGGGAGTTTACCCAAAGGGAGATGGGTCATCATATCACAGAGATACCTGCATCTCCATGTTCAATGCAGCGCTTTTCACAATAGCAAGGATATGGAATCAACCAAAGTGCCCTTCAACAGAAGAATGGATAAAAAAAAAAAAACTATGGTATATATACACAATGGGATACTACTCAGCAATCAAGAAAAATGAAATAAGGTCATTCGCAGCAAAATGGATGGAATTAGACAAAATTATTTTAAGTGAACGAACACGAGTTCAGAAAGAGAAACAACACATTTTCTCACTCATATGAGGGAGCTGATTCAAAATTACAAGAAGGAAAAATCCTATTCAAAGGTCAGATCATAATAAAAGGGGGGGGGAGATAAGAATGATGTCAATATAAATGATCTAGAAAATGCATGTAATTGTTCTAACAAGATAAAAACAAAGACCACTACAGGAAAAGTTTCTATCTTAAACAGAACTGGAACCCAAGGATATATAG
>VMDO01018109.1:0-43032 GCA_007922755.1 Pedetes capensis
GTCCTCCGCCATGATGTGACGTCCTCCGCCATGATGTGACGTCCTCCCCCATGATGTGACGTCCTCCCCCATGATGTGGATTCATCCGCCATGATGTGATATCCTCTGCCATGATATCATATCCTCTGCCATGTGAAGTCCTCCGCCATGATGTGACGTCCTCCCCCATGACGTGACGTCCTCCCCCATGAAGTGACGTCCTTTGCCATGATGTGAATTCATCCGCCATGATGTGATATCCTCCGCCATGATATCATATCCTCCGCCATGTGAAGTCCTCCGCCATGATGTGACGTCCTCCCCCATGATGTGACATCCTCCCCCATGAAGTGACGTCCTTTGCCATGATGTGAATTCATCCGCCATGATGTGAAGTCCTCTGCCAGAGGCCCTGTCCTATGCTTCTCTGCCACTGTGGACTGAAATCCCCTAAACCATGATCCCAAATAAATCTTTCCTTCCTAAATTGTTTCTATCAAGTATTTTGCCACAGAGACACAAAAGCTGACTAATGCAGAGAGTAACCTCACCATCGATTGGGTCATTTCAGCCAGGAAATAGGGAACATATTCTCCCGTCATCTTAAACCCAATTCATCACTCAGTGCTGTTAGTGGTGCCTCTTAACCAAGTCTTCATTCTGCATCTTCCCAGCTCCCCATCCTTCCTCCATGATTCTAGGATGGGGAGCCATCAGTCTGGACTGGTCCACAGCAATAGCTGCCCCTAGCTTGACCCTTCTCTATACTCAGTCTTCTCTGCTAAGTTCTCCATCAATCTGTTTCCAGCTCAAATCTGATGATGCCCCATCCTCTCACCTCACACCTCCCTCTACAACCTTCCCTCACTCCCAGTTTGCTTTTCTCCTCCTCATGGACCTCCAACCCTTTGCACTGGTCCCTGCCTCCCGTGCACATTCCTTTTGCTCTGCCTATTCATTGAATCACATCTCAGCTAAAGATATTTGTGCTTACTATTGAGTCCTACCACAAACTGGGAGCACATGAGGGATATGTTCAATAAGTATTTATTGAATAAATCCTCCCCTTCCATTTTATAGATCAGAAAATTGGATCCCTTTGAGAATAAGTAAATTTTCTAAGGCACCCTCTGGTAACACTGGCTGTTCAAACCCACCCTTCCTCACTCCAAGCTAACTGTTCCTTCAACTTTGAGTCCTGTCCCTTCTTTCCAATGCGCACACTCTTCCTTCTCCCTAGCCTTCTTCACCCACTGACCCATCTACTGGCTCAGGCTTTATGCAGAAGGCACAGCCAACTCTGCAGAGCAAAGATGGCACAGACGGAACAACTCCATCCTCAAAGTCACAAGTGCAATAAACAACTGCAGCAACAGAAATGAATCCTGAATGACCTCCTTCATCTAGATCTTCCCTTATCCTAGCAGGAGAATCTTACCGACCAACTGGCCACCATCTAATCAATTACTGGCTTAAGCAGGGAGGGAGATGGTAAGTGTGTCGCCCTGGCACACAATGGAGACCGAAATTAATCTGATTAGTTCGAAAGAGCACCTCAATGCCACAGTGATCAGCACTAGAGGCAGAGATGAAGGACAGAAATACTGATGAAAATTGATGATTGTTTCCTGTCTAGCTTTAGGCTGGAGTTAACTTTTGAGGAATTGTTTTATCATGAACTTTCCATACATTGATGAGACCAAACTGTTTAAGTCTTTAAATACTTCCTGCAGAACCAGGACATCCCCACATGTGCATGCTTACACACACACAGCTCCATGACAGGTAGACAAAAGGTTACAAACATCATAAACACCGGGTCTGTCTTCTCTGTTTCCTCTTCAGTTCTGGCGAGCATGCCAGGCATGGGGTTCTTTCAATATAAAATATTTAATCCACATAAATAAGTCAATTCTTGGGATATTTAGGATTACAAAAATACTGCTCCTATCAAAAGACTAACTTTTTCAATGAATTACCACTGCCTAGATCTGGTTTATGGATCTCCTCTCAATGCATTAAAAAATACGAGGAGCATTTGGCCTCTGTTTTTTAATTAACATGGAACTTTCAAATATTTCAGAAGGAAGCCATCAGGACATTATTAAGAAATAGTGACTGCATTCCCAACAACGGAAGGAACACTCAAGAGAGAATACATCAGCAGCTGCCTAATAATAGTTTGTACAATAAAATATTCATATTATCATATACTTCCCATTATAGAGGATGGATCTTAATGTCATTTTTAATATTTTCCCTACTAAAATAAAATTTTAATTAAGGCAAAAGATATATAGCCTGAGGTAAGCTAAACTGTTTAAAATTATTAACTGCTTGAATACTTGTTGCTATCCTACAAGCTGCCATAAGAGAAAAGAAATTAAGTGCTCAAGGGATTAGCTCAGTTTTGAAAGCTGCTCACCCTCCTTCCTTGGTCTTTTAGACACGCCTAACTGAGCCATAACTATTTTTCTCCACTCAGCCAGACTCCAGCTTTGTGGCTTTTTTAATAACCTGGATTTTCAAGGCCCTGCTCCTGAGAACCTTTTTATTTCAGCAGAACTACCTACAAGCAAATTTCTTCCAGTTGCTCAACAGGCCACTGCCTCCCTTTCTTCGCTGCTGAAGCATTTCATTGCAGCTTCATTGACAGGGTGGTGTTCGGTTACAGTGGAATCAATAGCTCAGCGCTTCCCAGCACACCGATTAGCTTGTCAGTCAGGGCCTGGGGGAGGTAGTGTAAATCCCAGAATACCAGGGGCAGGAGTTTAAAAATCGAAGGAATGCACGCAGGCGCAATGAAGGCCCACCACCTGTTGCTCAGCGACATGTGCGAAGTGAATTAACTTCTCTGCTCCCACATGCCTTCAAGGTCCACTTCAGGGGAAGCCCTAAGCTTCTGGAATATTTTCACTCATTACCAAAAATCCACCTCTCCTGATTTCTCACTGCTTCTGGGACAAGAAGGGAATTTACTCTTGGAAAGGATGATTTGGAGGGACAGGTTGGCAGTGGGGTGGGGGAAGGCAAGCTAATGGGGAAATGCATTCCAGGGAGAGCAACTGGTTTCTTATTTTATTTCTCAAAGTAAAAGTTAAGCCTGCTGCTTGGTTACGTGTTCATGGACAACAGTTCCACAGTAGGGTTCCCTGTCCGGGGTGTGGGGGTGCCATTCTCTCCCAGACTCCTAAGAGGACTTTGTGTGATGTCTGGAGAGGCAGAGAGTTGAATTTTTCTTGTTCAAAAGTTGGAAACATGTAAGATAATGAAAAAGTATCAAAAGAAATTCAAAACTTGTACAGAAGTTATTATGAACAACTTCTTGGCCCATGCACCAAATAAGGATGCTCGTGTTAGAGCTAATAAGAGAATAGATAATTATTATCTATTAAGAGAACGAATGGGCTGGGATTGAGCTCAGTTGGTACAGCACCACTCTACAGTCTTTGAGGTCCTGAGTTCGATTCCCAGCACCACAAAAATGGGAGAAGTATGTGGCAACCCACTCTCAAGGCAATCCCGAAACAAACTGCCATTGAAAACCCTATGAGGGTCGCTATGAGTCGGATACGACTTGATAGCACCTAACAACAACAACAAGAGAATTAGTACAAAGTGATGGAATGTCCATATGCTTGTTAAAAAGTGTTCCAATTCCACTATGGGAAGCTGCAAAATCAGCCGCTTGCCGCATCAATGACACCTTCCAGTCAACCTCAGGAAATCTTTTCACAGATATTTATAATCCAAAGCCATGTCACCCCAGACCACAAAAGGAAATTCTGTGTTTAGTACATAAAGGTACCATGGCCTGAGAAACGTCAGCTTTTAGCACTTAGAATTTTCTCACAAAACCTCCATAAACTCACCACAAACCACAATGTAAACTGCCACACTTGCGGATATGAATTGTTAGCCTAATTCTGCCAAATGAATGCACCCATCTTAACAGGGATTTCTAAGGAGGCAAAGGAAAGCCTCAAAGCCATGGAAACATCCATTTGAATTCAATGGTTGGCAGGGAAAATATTAATCTTTAGGGAAAAACACCCAGAAGCAAATATAGCCAATATAGAGTTACCCAGAAAAACAAAATGTTGTTTAACCTAATTTGATCTGAGAAAAGTATCCATTTCAGAACAGAGAATGCATATAGCACCCCCAACTTCCTTTCCCTGATGTGAAAAAAGTATTTCTATTCTGTTGGTTGTTGCTTGTCTTTCTTTTTTCTTCATTTCTCTTTCTCTCTTTCTTTCTTTCTTTCTTTCTTTCTTTCTTTCTTTCTTTTCTTTCTTTCCTCCCTCTCCCTCCCTCCCTCCCTCCCTCTCTCTCTCTCTTTCTCTCCTCCCTCTCCCTCCCTCCCTCTCTCTCTCCCTCCCTCTCTCTCTCTCTCTCTCTCTCCTTTCACAGCCCTGGGGAGTTGAATGCAGGGTCTTGCACAAACTTTGCAAGTGCTCTACCACTGAGCTGACCCCCCAGCCCCTTTTTCACTTTTTATCTTGAGCTAGGATCTTACTAAGATTTGTAGGCTGCCTCTGGCCGCGAACTTGCCATCCTCCGACTCAGCTTCCCCTGTTCCTGGGATTACAGGCCTGGCCTCTTTCTACTATTCTATATGGGTATGTGTGAGGCAGATGTCACAGAGAAGTTTAATTCTTACAGTCTGTGTTTTGTATTGTGATAACAAAATGCCTGAGGTTTTTCAACTTAATAAGAGAAAAAGTTTATTTGAGAAAAGTTTATTCCTAGTTTTGGAGGTTTCAGTCCGTGATCAGTTGGCCTATTGCTTTGGGCTGGTGACTCCAAAGCATCATGGTGGACACCGCCTAATGGTGGGGACAAATAGTGAAGAAAACTATTCATCTCCTGGAAGGGAAATGAAAAAAAGAGAGGAAGACACTCCTGTCTCACAGTCCCCTTTGAAGGCACTCCCTCCCAATGACCTAACTTCCTCTAAACCCCACCTCTTAAAGATTCTACTGCCTCCCAATCATGCCACAGTCTGAGGACCAGATCTTCGACATGGGCCTCGGGGGCACCTCCCAAACCCAACCTGCAGTACGGCCTTTCTAAAACGAGAGGAAGTCTTTCTGCTCCTTCTGCCCTGACTTTTGTCAGAATGGGTTTTGCTTTGGTTTTTTGTTTTGTGCTGCTTTGTTTCACCCACCAACAGCATCCTCCCCACTAGAGCTGGGATTAGGGACATCCCACAAAGAAAATCAAGTCCATGAGGTCTGAGCTCCAACCTTCCAAGCTCGGCAAGACTCCAAGTCACAAGTCGGTCAGGGAGTGGGAAATGTCATGATTCCACTCAGTGTGACTTTGCATTGCATCGCACAGAAATGTTACCCTTGGGCTGGGGTGCACTTCAGTGGGACAGCGTTTGCCTAGCATGCATGAGGGCCTGGGTTTGAACCCCAATACAAAAGGCAAAAGAAAAGGATTGTTAAAAATGTGATCCTCCTCCTTCTCTGCAAGGATTATTTCCTACTTCGGCGCATACTTTCAGAAACAGATTTAGTGATGTAAATTCAAACACAGCTTTCCCTTTGAACAAAATCACACAGCCTGGAAAACTGAACATCGTTTCTCCCGTGAGTATCCAACTGTCGTTAATAGCTGCCTTCTTCAAATGCCATGGCTAGTGTTAGCCAATGAACTCAGGAGCTACCACTACTGACCCCTTAATAAAACTTCTCCCTCTAGAAAGAACTGAACAGAGATAAACAAAGAAGAGTGATTTATTAGTCTATTGTAATTCCAGCTCCAAGAATTTTCCATAGCACTTCCTAGATCAACCCAAATTACACTCAGGTTCCAAAGTGGATAAGTGTTATGCAGACAGACACATATATGTATGTCGGAGCTGAAGACCACATTTAAAAGAAATAGAGGATAATATTTTAAATCATCTTACCAATATTCTCTTTAAACTTCTATTTTCAATTTAAAATCTCTAGCTGCATTCATTACAATCAACTTAGTCCTTCATAATCATTACTCCCCTGAGTGAGTATAGCTTGTTTTCTCTCTCTCTCTCTCTCTTTTAAATTTCTCACAAGTATATGTGAATAGCAGCTCCTGACATCTCCTAACAAAGCAGGAATCGTCTGAAGTCACAGCAACTTATTAAGCCCGAAAGTGATTAGACTTCCCTGGAACATTTCAAGCAATGTTTTAACTACTCCCTACTGCTAGCATCTGCTTATTACGCACCTTAGCCAAAGTCTCCATGCCCATGGTGGCCCATCCCGGAGCAGGCCACACACACAAGGAAAAGAATGCTCATTTGCAGACAGGCAGACTTCTCTGTGAATATCCAGATGGGCCCTGCAAGATCAAATAAACTCACAATAAGCTTGGAAAGAATGGTTCTAATGAAGCTGCTATCTGCTAAACTTTTGACATGGTGAGGATTTGCCAGATGGTTGTACAGGATACCTCCCTGCCAGACCTTGACAACCATGGTCAAATGGCCTATTTTGCTTAGTTCAAAGGATATTATATTTGAAATTTATCTTATGATCGCTTATCTTTCAAAATATATTTACATTGAAAAATTTTGCAATAACCTCAATTGTTTCTCTGAACTTGGGCCCACTTGGACATTTTATTTATTGACTTCTTTTTAATTTAATTGAACCTGGGACCTTGTGCATACTAAGCACACACTCTACCCTAGCCAGACCCTTATTCCCCAATTGGCCATTTTAAATAAGAGTAGCTACAAATACATGCATGTGGAATATATTATATATACATTCTCTAATACTTTCTCATTTACATGACCATGCCAGTACAAAAGAAATTCAATAAATGAAGTCAGTAAACCCCATCATCCCTCCAGGATGGGATTAAGATCTTATCTAGTTTTTTAACTACCTTTGGAACCCCAGCCACACATTCATTGATTGAAAAATATGGTAAAGAACACAAATTCTATCACCGAGTCCATTACATGATATTTTAATATGTTATAGCTATAGGGCGCCAAGATAGCATAGGAGTTAGAATAAACAAGTGAGGATTACTGGTGGAAAAAATCAAGGAAAGCAGAAGGGTTTGGTCACCAAGTGGAGGGCAGAGCTTGGAGATCAGGTAGAGGTGACTGTAGCGTTCTCTCAACTGCCACCCACAAAGATCTGAGAGTGGCGTTGCAAGCAATTTCAAAAAGTAGTAAGTAATTCTTTGAGATGTTGTAGCAAACCCCTAAGGTGAAACTTTATTTTGCCAGCCCCTATCATAAGGAAAGTAAACCGGCAGTATATTTTTTCTTCTTCTTTAGAAATTGATATATAAAAATATTTTAATTAAATCTGATTAAATACAAATTATGTTTATCCATTTATCTGAATGACTTAAAGCCGAATTAATTTTAACTTCAATGGTATAATTGGCTTTACATTAAACATTGCAAATGTGAATTTCTCATCCTCTGTAACATTTCTTCCTGTCATTAGCAAATTTTCATTTTTTAATTGGAAATGTTTAATGTACACCTTAATGTGATTCATTCTGACATGCTTTTCATTGTGACATTTCCATATATGCATTTTGATGTACATTATTCATATAGGTTCCCCCTTACCCTCTTGTAGGCTTCCCTCCCCACCCTCCCCATCTAAGTCTTCTCTATCTTTAACAAATTTTCAAAGCATTTGCTATATGGTCTAGCTTCTTAGGGGCAAGATGTAAATGTACACAGGAATCATAGCTCTACAAGGCAGGTAAAAATTTCCTCATCTTGGGAGAATCTTCTTGAGATTCTTCTAGCAGACAACACACCCAGTTTCCACCTCCACATGCAAAGCTGTGCAACTCCCTTTCCCAGAAATCACAGCACCGTTAGAATAGCGAAGGTCCGGTGTATTCACCTACCATGAACCACGTTGTTGTTGTTGTTGTTGTTAGTTGCCGTCGAGTCGGTATCCGACTCATAGCGACCCTCATAGGGTTTTCACTGGCTGACTGTTTCGGGATTGCCTTGGGAGTGGATTACCAGGTCCTTCTCCCATCTTTGCGGTGCTGGGAATTGAACTCGGGACCTCAGAGACTGTAGCGCAGTGCTCTACCAACTGAGCTAAATCCCAGCCCATGAACCACGTAGCTCTTGGGAAAAGCAGAACAGAATTTTTTCTGTGACCTACAAGAAAGTTGTTGTTAGGTGCCATGGAGTCAGGTCTGGCTCATAGCAAGCCTATGTATAACAGAAGGAAACTCTTCCTGGCACTACGTCAGTGCTTCTCTTCTGTTCATAGGGTTTTCAATGGCTGACTGATTTTTGGGAGTGGGTTGTCAGGTCCATCTCCCAAGCCTACAGCACCAGGTGTTCCCAGGAGGTCTCCCATCCAAGGACTAACCAGGCTGACCCTGCTTAGCTTCCGGGATCTGACGGGATCAGATGCTAGGGTGGTACGACTGCAAGCTACACAGAAGGACCATCAACATTTTGAGCCAACGTCAATGGAGGGTTTTCACAAGGCGGAATATATAGAAGCTGCATTTCCATTTTAATTTCATGGAGAAAGACCAGACAAGCCCTCCCCAAAAAAAACATGGAAGTTAATATTAGTGAAATTTCTCTCTGTTGACTCTCCTAAGGAAAATGTCAAATTGGCCTTGGCTTCCTCCATCGATTTTGCAAAGCCAAGCTCCCTTGCATTGTTTAATTTGGAGACATTGTCTCCCAGTGAGATCTAGCTTCTGAAGCAGTCCTCTATCCATTGCCTTACAAAGCCCTTTCAAGTGATGATATCATCTTTGTGTCCATTTGGTTGATAAAAAGCCATCCACGTGGCGCCTTGAGCCAGGACTCAACTTTTCTCCTGATCTTACAAGCGAGTACATGAGTGATGGTCTCCTTATCCTAGAGCCAGATTTTAACCTGCTGAAGTAACAGGTGCCTGCAACCAGCAAAGGGGATGTCTATGTTTGCACCTCAGCCTAGTGAAGGAAATGCGGTGCTTTCTTCCTCTCTGAGGAGCGGATTTGCTCAAGAGCAAGATGAAAAACGCTAAGTTAATGCTGAAGCCTGACTTTGTTGCCCATGTTTGCATGGGGGCGGGAAAGAGTCACTCCACACTCTGGTGAGAAGCCTTAAATCCAGATTACCGCACCTCTCTCTGCAGATGGAATGCTCTTTTCGGGTAGAGGGTGAAAGGTCATCCTCTCAGACAGTGTTTCTACAAAAGAG
This sequence comes from Pedetes capensis, assembly GCA_007922755.1. Taxonomy (NCBI): domain Eukaryota; kingdom Metazoa; phylum Chordata; class Mammalia; order Rodentia; family Pedetidae; genus Pedetes; species Pedetes capensis. The sequence continues at coordinate 9,176 of VMDO01018109.1, forward strand.
ACCTTTGAAACTATACCCAGAGATTTTATGTAACTGGTTTACATAAAGTACAGTCCAGTGAATGGAAGTATGATTCAAGATCACTCGGTAGAAGGGGCTGCATATTAAAATTTTAGTGTGATTATAAGCAACAAAAAATACACATTTAAAAACTAAAAATAGAACATGAATTATCTGCCCTACTCTAACAGATCACGTATTCCCTTCTTTTGTCCCATCAAATAAAAGATGTGAGCATCATACATTGAAATGCTAGAGCTCTGTAACTCTGACCACACACCTATAAAGGCAATACTCTGCAGAAAACCTATGGATGGTCTTGGACCACAAGTCATATTTTTCCGTTATTTTCTCTGTTTAACTTAGAGAGTTAAAAATGCCTGTATGGAAAAGGAAAGAGCTAGGGTTTAGCTCAGTTGGTAGGGTGCTTGCTCCACCCACTTGGAGGTCCTGGGTTCTATCCACAGCACCGCAAAAATGGGAGCAGGACCTGGCAGCCCACTCCTTAAACAACCAGCCATCAAACGCCCTATGGATAGCAGAGAAGCACTGCCAGTTGGAGTGCCTGTTTCACTCTGCTGTACTAGGGTCGCTGTGAGTCAGATCTGACTCAATGGTGCCTGACAGATAAGGAAGAAGAGATCAGTTTTATGGTTGTTGTTGCTTGTGTGTGTGTGTATGTGTGTGTGTGTGTGTGTGTGTGTGTGTGTGTGTGTGTTTTCTCTGGGTATCACTCAAATCAAGGACAGTGACCTGCTTGGATTTCCCCCATCCTTGAAGAACAATTGTCAAATACAAGCCTCTAGCATAAGAAGGGGGTGCGTCAGTGCATTTCTTGGTTAAAGGCTGCAGATCCGACTGAAGTTCTGAAATGCCCTTATTTGGCCTTGGTACGATAGTGGGTGGTTTAGGGCAACACCCGAGTCTCGGTGAGGAGGTTTATCCACCGCTAACCCTCTGTTTCCCTGGGTTTCTTCAGGACACCATATATCATTTTTAACAGATCGCTGCTTTCTTCTACTCAGAAAGACATATCTAGTGGAGAAGAAAACCAATCTGAGAAAAGGAATCTCAAAATAGGAAACAAATAGTTTATTATGGAAATATATTCAACCTATCATCGTTATCTCATCCTACACAAAAATAATTACTTTCCCCTAACATTTGTCCTGCCTGCAGCCATAGCCCTGTGGCATCCGATCCCGTCTGATCTCAGAAGCTAAGCAGGGTTGGGCCTAGTTAGTCCTTGGATGGGACACCGCTTGGGAACACCAGCTGCTGTAGGCTTGGGAGAAGGGCCGGGCAACCCACTCCCAAAAATCAATCTGCCATGGAAAACCCTATGAACAGCAGAGAAGCACTGAGAATAGTGTTTCGGATACCAACTTGACAGCACCTAACAACAACAACAACATTTGTCCTACCAACTTAGGAAGAATTTCAGTAGTATTGAGCAATGCATTCTCTGGGTTTCAGGTTGGAAATCAGCAAGTTTAGATTTTTATGCTGTAGTATCAAGGCCTAGATAATCATTCATTTGGTTTACACATATTGATTGAGAACCTCAGCAACCTCACAGGAAAGCGTAGTGAGGAAGGATCAGCCCACAAGAAACAATAAAACGTGATCATGAAGTGCAAAGGTCAGAAGATTCCAATGAAAGGGAACTGAAAGGAGGGAATGAGTTTCAAATCCTTACACATTTTAAAATTCAATACTCAAAAGAGATCAGATTTTAAAACTAACATTTTAACAGGCAATACCAGAGTAGAGCCCATGCAGCCGGTGTCACCAGGATTCAGGAGAGCAGATGTGTTGGAGATGGGGACACAAATGTTCTCAGGCTTCCTTGTGAGCTCAGCTCTTACCCAAATCTAAGAGCCACTTCAGACAACAGAGAGGCAGAATCTCTGTGAATCGCCCCTTCTAAAGGAGGTGGCTAGCGGAAGACCTATCCTGATACCTTCCAAACAAGCAGTTTCCAAAGTAAAATCCTTCATCCTGTTTGAGCACTGATTGTTTGCTCTGAAAACTTTCGGAAGTAGCTTTTACACTTTATCCCTCATCTGGTTCTTCCAGAATTAGGTATTGTCAGCAAGAAAGGAAGGATCTTAAGATGCCCATACAGGATGAGCACATCCTTTGTCTTCTATTTCTTTTTTCCATTTATCGATAAATATTTGTGGGGTACAGAGTAATGCAGCATTGGCTTTTTCCATTATGCAACTATGACATCACCTTTTTTTTACACTTTCATCAACTTACAAAGTTTATGCAACCTTTTGACTAATATGTAGTAAAATTCGTGTGCATATGTGGGTTATATCCCCTTATTTTTCCCATGTAGTCATGAAGTTGCCTCATTTACACTGAGATTATCCTCTCCCCCTTCATCCCTTGACATTGTTTCTCCTCCCCTTCCCACTTTCCACAGCCTTCATTTCCCTTTGCTAGTCCTTTCTCTTCTTCTTTCTACTCTTTATACATTTTTCCTTCTTTGCTGTTTAATTGTGAGCACATCTATAAACCACATGAAATTATAAAGAAGAACAGTGATTATGTCCGTTCATCCAAGGCTTTGCTGAATCAGTGCACAGCTCATATTAGCTAGGGTTCTAAGCCCTAAATAGATAGAAACAAAGGAGGAAGAACACCTACTCCCATGGAGTTTAGCTTCTACTATTGAAAGACAGCCAAGATCAAGTAAAGAAATAATTATTCGGTATCCTAGATCAGATGTAAAATTGTACCTAAGAGAAAAATAAATCAGGAACTGGCTGGTGTATTGATAGTTTCATGTAGAGTGGAAAAAGAAATTTTTTTTCCCAAAGAGTTAACCCTTGGGAACTTGTGAGACCTGGGAGACTATCTAAGGAAGAATATTTTAGATAAAGAGAATAATAGACGCAGAGGGTTTGCTCACCCAACCACCTGCCCATCACTCAAGCAAATGAGTACAGTGCATATTTAAGTGGCAATAGAGGAAGCGAGGATGAACCCTAGAGAGGAAGGTACAGAGTAAGGTGGGGCCTGGGAAGGTGAAGAGAAACTGAGTCAGCATCCAGCATGGAACAGATTGTGAAGTGAATGGAGACATTTGTGTTGTAAGGATTCCTTGCTCTAAGTGAGATGAAAATCCATCACAGAGTTTCCAGGACCCGAGGAGCAGGATTCCAGAGTGAATATTTGGGAGATGATTGCATGTGTCCAAAAGGAAGGTGGTCACGGTGGTGGTGGTGGAGCCTGGACCAAAATATAAGGGAACACCTCCAGAAAGGTCTGCGATTTCCTCCTTCTCTACTCCATGGGTTGAACAAGGGAGACAGGAGAAGAACTGATGCTTTTGAATTATGGTGCTGGACATGAATACTGAACATACCATGGACTGCCAAAAGAACCAACAGATCTGTCCTAGAAGTGCAACCAGAGTGCTCCTTGGAAGCAAGGATGGCTAGACTGTGGCTTACATATTTTGGACATGTAGTCAGGAGAGATCAATCCCTGGAGAAAGACATCATGTTTAGGAGAGTGGCAGGTCAACTAAAAAAAGGAAAACCCTCTAGCAGATGGATTGACACAGTGTCTGCACAATGGGCTTAAACATAAATAAGATCGTGTGCCTGGTATAGAATCAGGGAGTGTTTCAATCTGCTGTACATAGGGTCTCTATGAGTCGGACTTGATACAAAGGCACCCAACAACAACTACTCCATGTCTTTAAGTGAAAAGAAAAGTTGCGTAGGGCTATTCAGAAGCTGTGGTAGGTACCTTGCAACACATGCTACCTGTACAAAATCCCATTCAAAGCGGGTCCCCACTGCCTCATCCCAGCGAGACAACCCTACGTGAAACCAGCAGAAGGGGCAAGGAGTTTAGCTCCAATTTCTTCACACAGACCGATTAATATTACATGAGTCAATGAATCTTCACGTCTCGAATTTGCTGCAAATGAAAGAGCTTCCTCCACCCCTCAAAACATCTGGAGGCTGGCTGCTGGGAGCCTCAGATCCAAGTGGAAACATCTGGGGGTCGGCAAAGAGGTAGAACCTGGGTGGCACCAGAGCATGGTTTTTGGAAAGTTGGTTGAACAAAAAGACTTAAAAATGTCTGACACTCTACCCATTGGTGGATGGTTTCTTTGAAAAGGGTAGCTATGCAACCAAGCAGCCCTTTCTCAGCTCTTCCAATTACTAACCGCAGCCCCTACGGCCTCTTTTGTTCTTCCCGCTGTGGATAGTTAGGTTCCCCTGAGTGACTCTGAAACTCTGGAATCCGTGGGCAGTTTTGGCCCTGGCCACGTGGGACTCCCACTCTGCATGCTTTGAGTGTGAGGACCTTCCACTTGGCGGGTTGGAAAAGGAGAGGCCGTGTGTGTGTCACAGAGCAATGTGTGCGTTAGTCATTACGTCCAGTGCGTACTCGTTTTCAGCGCTGTCAAACGTAATAAAAGTGCAAGTAAAACACTCAGGCACATATCGATCTGTTCCCACACCTCCCGTGGCAAGTGTGGAGTAAGAGGGGCCCCCGCGCATCCCCCTGTACTTTCCAGCTCAGGGAACCAGGCTTCCTGTAAGTGTTTATTTTAGAAACAGTTTAGGAAGCATCAAACTAAACTTTCCCATTGTTCCCCTGCTGCCACATAATCCCTCCCATGGACTGAAATTTCTCACAAGGAACGTGACGACGCACGTGGGTGGCTTGGGGCTAAGCTGGACTGTTATTAGTAGGATTATTATTTTCATTATGGTTGGCTTTGTGATTTGGGGGTCTTTACTTGGTTTCTTTTCTTTCTTAGACCATACATTTTTGGCTGTATTGCTAATAATTGGAACGAGAGCCACCCTATATTGAATGCTTGCTATATTATAAAAGTGACACATGAAAGGTTCACCCCATATGGTTGTCAGCTTGTTGTGCTGTGGGGCCTTGTGTGTTGCTGTAAGGGTGAAAGCCATGCCACTGGTATCTCAGATACTAGCAGGGCCACCCATGGTGGACAGGTTTCAGTTGAGCTTCCAGACTAAGACAGACCAGGGAGAAGGACCTGGCAGCCCACTCCTGAAACAATCAGCCATTGAAAACCCTATGAACAGCAGAGGAGCACTGTCAGATATAGTGCTGGAAAAATGAGCTCCCCACGTGGAAGGCATTCAAAAGATGACTGGGGAAGAGTTGCCTCCTCAAAGTAGACTTGACTTTAAATGGTGAGAACAGAGTAAAGCCCCTGGGACCTCCTTTTGCTGGTGTGGCACCACTCAAAATGAGAAGAAACACAGTGTCTGCAATAATGGGCTCAAACATAAAAAGATCACGTGCCCAGTACAGCGTCAGGGAGTGTTCCACTCTGCTGTACTTAGGGTCACCATGAGTCGGACTCCACCCGACAATACCCAACAACAACAGTACAATCAAGTTTCTTACATCTATAAGCTCATGACCTCTTTTCTGGGTAGCTCCAGCCAAAGCAATAATGGCATTGATGAGCTAAGACTTCCCAGCCTGGACAGTTAGATTAGAAGAAGTCACTTCACCTCCCCAAGTCTGACCTTCCTACTTGCACAGCAACGGGGCTGACAAAGTGGGTCTAGACTATGTCTCTCTGACATGACAGAGCAAAGACTCCAGACTAATTTGGCCCTATTCCCACCCTGGCTAACATCAAGGAGAGGAAGAAGGGCCGGTGCTAATTAAGTGAGTTAGTGAAGTGTGTTTTGCTTGAAGTTGCTGGAGGAAGTTTCTAGATGCTCCCTAAGCCAAGCTGTCAACCTCCATTTCCCCACACACCCCCAAGTCACCCCTGAAGCGTTCCCAGAGTGGACGTTTCCAAGCCGAGGCCTTTGCAAGCCCCTCTGGCTGGGCACGGCCTGCCGGTATCAAAGGGGGCGCCCCGCTGAGTTTGTTGACATCATTAAATCTCTCGAATGCAAAGGCTGGAGGGTTTTTCCAGGTGTCCCCGTTGCTGGCGGGTGGGGAATGAGGCGAGCCCTGCCTGAGAGCAATACCACGCTAGAGTGAAGCACAAAAGAGCCTTTTTTCCGGGGCTGCCCTTTTTTCCGGGGCTGCCTCCTCCAGAGATCTCTATTTTGGAGGTAGCCGGGGCAGGTCACAGGTCTGTCACTGTGGGGACCCAGCTGGCTGGCTGGTAGGCACGCGGTCTCGGCGCACAGCCATTGCCAGGGAAAGAGGCCAGGCAGGGGCTCATGCGAGGGGCGCACCTCCACTCTCCACCCATTCTGGTCGCCCACGGAGAGGGTCGCAGGGCGAGGGCCCAGCCACCCACTTCTGGAAGCTCCAGTTACACAGGGGTCTGAGGTGATGCCAAGCTACAGGCTGAAGTCGGATCGGGGCGCCCCAGCTTTGGGGAGCCAGGTGAGGGGGGCGCCCAAGGTCACCCACTTGGTCACCAATGGGTGCATTTCATTTAAGAGGACTGTTACCTTGCTTATACAGAATCAAGGCAATATGCAGAAAAGCAGGAAACTCTTTGTGGTTAAACAGCAGAGAGCCGGAGCGCAGTGCGCAGGACACGGGAGACAGCGGCCTCGCCGGCCTCCCCAGGGAAGGCCAGAGCTGTGCCCACTCTGCCCACGCAATTTCTCACATTCCTGTCAAATGCATTGAGAACAAGAGGTGTCCCTTTGAAGAGAAACATGGGCTCAGCACTATGATGCCCTTGTGCCGGCTCTCCAAATTCCTTTGTGGGACTCCCTGGCAGGTCCCCTTTCCCTCTGCACGCCCCCTCAAATTGACCTAAGGTCGAATGTCCCTAGCACCTTATTAATTTTCCATCCCGGGGGATTTTCCTGAGGCAAAGCCAGCCCCCTATCAGAAAGGCAATGGAGATAAATAAACGGGGCCTGGTGTCCAGACCGCACAACAGGGGCGCATTTTTAAGAAAGGGACAGAAAGTTAAATTCCTGTTGACTGAGGCGCTGGTGTCAACGTCCTTCTCATCCACCAGCAGCTGTCCCCACTCATGACATTCCGATAAGTTGTGGGGACCAGATAAAGTGGCCTGTGTTTAAAAAGTCCAGGCCTCCGCCCCACTCTCTGGCCCTCACCTTCCCTTAAGAATCAGCGGAGACTGCGGAGCCAAGGCAAATTCTGGGTACAGAGTTTTGTTCCCCAGCTCTTGAGTTCACACTTTCAGAGCCCTTGGCTGCTGAGCTGATGAACATTCCAGAAGCCAAGATTGGAGGGGAGAATGCGAGGTGGGGAGGAAGGGCAGGGCTGGGCCAGGTCAGGGGTCAGCTGGAGGCATCTTGAAGAACTCTTCCTCTAGCTTAAAAACCCTGACACTTCCCTGCCCCCGAACAAGCCCGACAGAGGCAGCTCACATGTCAGAGACAGGTTACAGAATTACAGGTCTCCAAGGGCCAACTCATCATTGGCCCTAACCACTTGAAAATCACTCTTCCTATGTGCAGCGGTGTCCCTTGTGAGATTATACTGTCACGGGGAACCTTGCCAGGCACCCAGGCTAATGCCCTTTGACTGTACAACAGAGAAAGCAGATGCCCAACAAATTAGGGGAATTGCATAAGTCACTTTGCAAGTTTAGTGGCAGCATGGGAGCTAGAACTCAGCTATTCTTTTCAGACGTAGATAGATATATAGATATGGATACAGATGTCAAGTGTCATTGACTTGGGTCTGACTCCTAGTGATCTGAAGCACAACAGAACGAAACAACTCCCCCATACTGAGCCATGCCCAGCACTATCGTCAGTGCTCCTCTGCTATTTATAGGGTTTTCAATGGTGGACTGTTTCAGGAGAGGGTTGCCAGGTCCTTCTCCCTAGCCCGCAGCACCTGGTATCCCCAGGTGGTGTCCCATCTAAGGACTAACCAGGCCAACCCTGCTTAGCTTCTGAGATCAAGTGGGATCTGATGCCAGGGTGCTATTGCTATATATCTATATCTATCTATATCTATCTATCTAGATAGATAGATCAGATATATATATATATATATATATATATATATATATATATATATGTGTGTGTGTGTGTGTGTGTGTGTGTGTGTGTGTGTATACACACACACACACATACATATACATATATACATATACATACATACATACATACATATAGTTTTCAGTGGGCTGGGATTTAGCTCATTTGGTAGAGCACCATTCTGCATTCTCTGAGGCCCCGAGTTTGAGTCCCAGAACCACAAAAATGGAAGAAGGATGTGGCAACCCACTCCCAAGGCAATGGAGAAACAATCTGCCATTGAAAACCCTATGAGGGTCGCTATGAGTCGGATATGACTCAACAGTACACAACAACAACAACAACAACAATAGTTTTCAGTAGCTGATTGTTTGGGGATTGCCTCCAAAGTAGACTGCTACACCCTCCCATTTTTGTGGTCCTGGGGATCGAACCCAGGGCCTCAGAGAGAGCAGAGAAGCATTCTACAAACTGAGCTAAACTCCAGCTGATAACATATATATGTGTGTGTAAATACGTATACTTATATATGTATTTGTATGTGTGTGTGTGTGTGTGTGTGTGTGTGTGTGTGTATCAATTTCTTCCACTCATCCTGATGTAGAAGGCAGACAGCAGTTGCTCTCTGGTCTCTTCCACCGTGGAGAAAACGCCAAAGCCCTCACTTGGCTCAAGTCCCAGGATGGGCTCCCTTCAAGGTCCACCTCCACCCTGATTAATCCCTGACTACAATGCACGTAAAGATCCGCAGTCCTGCAGTCCCATGACCTCCTGTTCTAACCAGTCAGGCAGAGGAACCTCCAAGAAAACAAAGGCGGGGAAGAAATTCCTTTCTGCTTTTGGAGAGTGTGGGCATTGGGGGAACAAACTAGTGTGCTTCCTTTTACCACACTGCTGAAACTAAGCAAGTCCTTTACGTACCTGAAGACATGTTGAGAGGAAGAGAAGAAAAAGGCAAAAAAAAAAAAAAAAAAAAAAAAGAAAAAAGAAAGAAAACATAGCAAAGTATTCTGAGTCTCAGAAGAAAGCTATTCATGGTTTTGGTTTATATGTCATTTTTAAAGGAAAGTTCACTGGTATTTGTTTAACATAAACTACTAAATGGCATTTTTCAGGGTCCAATGGTGGGGCAAGGCTCAGCATGCAAGTCTTCAAACTGTAATGACTCCACAACTCTTGTCTTTACAGTAAGGTATCATATAATTATTCTCTCCACACAATTCAATTAAATTATTATCTCTTTATGATGATTTTTAAATTATACACTTTTATTGGTTGAAAAGTGTCCCCATAAAATACATATGTTGGAATACTACACCCCCTTACCTAAGAATTAGCATTATCTAGATTGGGCTTACAGAAATATGTTATTTGTTTTTGTTGTTAGATGCGGTCGAGTCGGACTCATAGGAACCCTATGTGCAACACAACAAAACACTCCCCAACACTGTGCCAAGCACACAATTTTTTTAATGTTTATGCCCATTGTTGCAGACACTGAGTCTACTTTGAGGAGGCAACTCTTCCAACCTGCACTATATATGACAGTGCTTCTCTGCTATTCCTAGGGTTTTCAGTGGCTAATTGTTTCGGGAGTGGGCTGCCAGGTCCTTTTCCCTAGTCTGTCTTAGTCTGGAAGCTTAGCTAAGACCTGTCCACCATGGGTGACCCTGATAATATCTGTAATACCAATGACATAGTTTTCAGCATCTCAGCAACACACAAGCCCCCATAGTGCGGCAAACTAACAGACATATGGGGGTCCTATAATATAGAATGCTAAAAATCAATTTTAAGCCATTTACATTGATTTAGTAAGCTTTGAAGTATTGATTCTAAAGTATATATAAAATTACTGAAATGGTAAAAATTGGTTGGTGTGTTAGTTTGCTAGGGCTCGCTTATCAAAATGCTACAGACTAGGCAACCTAAACAACTGAAATTTATTAATCATAGTTATGTAGGATGGAAGCTCACTATGAGTCGGATCTGACTCGATGGCACCTAACAACAACAACATATTATACAAAGGCAAGAAGAACTAATACATATTATGTATGTCCAGAACAGGATTTGGGGAATTTATGTTTTTGCTCATTTTACATGTATATGCTACACATTGAACAATGAAATTTTCTCTAATTCAATAGAAGCGCATTTTATGCAGCAAGAACACTCGCAAGGTGAATGCAGTAGCTCACACTTGTAATCTCAGCAACTCAGGAGGCAGAGGCAGGAGGATTGTGAGTTTAAGGCCAGATGCAGCTTGCATAACTTAGCTAGACTATGTCCCAAGAGGAAATGCAGAAGAAAGGGTGGGGATACAGCTCAGTGGTAGGGCGATTGCAAAATAATCCTGCAGCCTTGGGTTCAGCCCCCAGTGCCACACACACCAGAAAAAGAACATTTACAGTAAACACACGTAGTTTAGATGAGTATCAATTAGGAGGACTGCACTTTCCTTGCAGTCTTTCATCAGATTGCATAGCATAGGAGGTAGACTCTTACGTTGTGAGCAATGGTACCCATTGAATTTATCTTCATCATTTCACCGATACTTTTGATTTATAATAGAATTGATGGTTAAAAAAATTAAGGTAGGTTTTGTCAAGGATCCAATGGTGAATGGAGTTTATAAATAATCACCATGAATCAAGAAGGTTTATCCAGTAGACTCTACATAAAGTTCTAGAAGGAGGCGGAAAGAAATGTGGAAGCCACGTTGCCCGCTTTTGGATAGGGAAGAATCTAGATGGTGGGAAGGACCGTAAGCAAGTCAAGAAGGCAAATTAAAATTAAACTTATGGACAATATCTCTGCAGTACAAAAGAAAACAAACTCAAGACAGGCAACTACAGGTCTTTGTATGCCAATAATGGCCCCTATTTATGTCTATAGTCTCAGATTAATTGTCAAGCCCACTTGCTTTCACACATCGTAATGTAACTAGGGTTGATCGTAAAAGTCTGGATTCATCCCAGCTCAGATTTTACCCTGAGACAATCTGTATAGTTTAAGCTGGGTGATTCTTTGTTACAGGCATCTATGTCCTAAGCATTGCAGAATGTTTGGCAATATCCCTGGCCTCCAGTTATGATGTCATTGGCAATGTCCCCATGCACTTGTGTTGAGTAAAAATGTCTCATTGCAAAGTGTTCATGGGACGAACATGTACGTGTACACACACACACACACATACAACCTCAATTTGAGATCCACTATATAGGAATATACCTGCTGCCATAGCCCTGTGGCATCCAATCCCATCAGATCTCGGAAGCTAAGCAGGGTTGGGCCTGGTTAGTCCTTGGATGGGAGACCACCTGGGGACACCAGGTGCTATAGGCTTGGGAGGAGGACCCGGCAACCCACTCCCAAAAATCAGTCTGCCATTGAAAACCCTATGAACAGCAGAGAAGCACTGATAATAGTGTTTCCCCTGTTGTATGTAGGGTCGCTATGAGTTGGATACCAACTCGATGGTACCTAACACCAACATATAGAAATATACCTGCAGCCACAGCACTGTGGCATCCAATCCCATCAGATCTCGGAAGCTAAGCAGGGTCAGGCCTGGTTAGTGCTTGGATGGGAGACCGCCTGGGAACACCAGGTGCTGTAGGCTTGGGAGATGGACCAGGCAACCCACTTCCAAATCTCAATCTGCCTTTGAAACCCCTATGAACAGCAAAGAAGTGCTGACAATAGTACTTCTTCTGTTCTACATAGGATCACTATGAGTCAGATACCGACCTGACGATGTAGGGTCACTATGAGTCAAATACCCACTCGATAGCACCTAACAACAACAACATACAGGAATAATGATTAAAACCCTGGAAAATGATCCTGAGCATGCTCGATTTCAGCATCTGGAGATGAGGAACCTGAAGAAGCAGGCAGATATTGCATATATAAAAAGAAGAACAAGGAAAAGGGCAAATTGAAAGTCTAATGTCAGAAGTACAAGGAAAGGCAGTAATCAGAAATAAAGACGAAAGCTATAATTACCTACCCCTCAAGAAAGTTTAAAAAACAGGTCACTGAAATCTCTAATTCCTGGGAGTCCATCATCATTGGCTAAGTGAATCAAAAATGAGGCCGGTTGCATTGCAAGGTTTTTAAATATAAATAGAGAGGCAGAGGGGGATGACCTTCCCCCTCTTTGCCTGAGAGAAGAGTAATTACAATCATGATAACAATAATAGTAGCGGCTGCTTCCTATTTATTTGGTGCCACCTGTGCTCAGCTCTTTTGCAGACATTATCCAGTTTAATGCCCCCAGGACCTGTTCAAGGCCAGTTTTAACTTCACAGGGCCTCAGTTTCCTTACATTTAATGTGAATGAAGGTAGGCAGTGTCGTGCATGAAGTAAAGGAGGAGATCAGAAGTTGGATCTAGGTCTAGCTACCCCAAACTCTGTTTTTTTCCCTTCCCTCACAGCACAGGCTGGCAGAAGAGGTAACAGGAAATTCTGAGTAAAAAGGGAAGAGATGAAGCCAAAGAACTAGAAGACGAGATCATTTATGCAAGGACTTGAGAAATGCGAGGAGTGAGGATAAGGTTTGTCCTTTCGCATTTCAAATTAACCTTTAATTATTACAGGAGTCCTTATTTATCAAAAGTGGAGGCTCTTTGGTTTTTTTCTTTTTTCTTTTCTTTTCATTTAGTTGGTAGGGGATCCTTTTGGATTACAAATCTCTAGACCGGTTGAAGTTTAACAGATGGATAAGAACACGATTCTGAGTATGGGGTGTGGTGAAATTCCTTAAAATGAAGAGTTAGACCCTGAATTTTGTTTAAGACCCTGCCAAGTCAGGATGTACCATATCCAGCGGGGGCTCTCCTCCTGTCTGTTGCATTCTGAGTTTTTTTACTTTGTCGATTTCACTCACATCTGTGCCTGGAAGGAAGTTATCTGAGTATCAAAGAGTATCCTCACGCAGACATGAGCAGGATCAGTCACTACCATCACACGCAGCTTTGCTTTTTTTCCTCTCTCTCTTTACTCTACTGAGCCAAGTGAGAAAAAGAAAGTGCTTACAGCTCTAGGCTTGCACATTAATAACAGTCATCATCATCATCATCATTGTAGTAATATGTACTTACAAGCCCAGCACCGTGGCGCACATCTACAATCCCAGTGGTGCAGGAGGCTGAGGTAGGAGGATCACAAGTTGGAGGCCAGAGGCTGCGTGCACAATTTAGTGAGACTTTGACTCAAAATAAAAAATAAAAATTGGGCCGGGGGCAGGGTGCAACTCAGTGGTAGAGTTCTTGCAAAGTATATGCAAAGCCCTGAATTCAGCCCCACAGTACCACAAATAACAAAACAAAATAAAACAAAATGAAAATTATTTACTTATGTGTGATTTGTACAAAAGGGAATTACGGAAACCTCCACAGAGGTAGGTAGAATTTAAGCTGGCCCAAAAAGTGTGCTTTTTGCCTGCTCAGTTGGACCGACATAGTCTCTTCCTTCTGGTTCTCCATTGTATCTAGAGGTAGAAGGAATGTTCTCACCTCTAACCTAACTCAGGTGAAGAAAGGGAGGCTCAAGTGAGATTAAATGATTTACCAAAATCTCACAGCTGAGCAGTCAGGTCACAGTTCAAATTCAGATTTTCTAAACCCAAATGCCATATTCTTTTCACTTGCATAGGTAATTCAAGAAAAAAATTAGTTATTTAACATGAGGAAGTGAGGAGATTGAATTCCCTACCTATCCTGTATACCCTAAGTTGAAAGAGAGGTCCCGGAGGATTCTGTATCCCAGGATGCACCTGTGCCAGCACTGTGCAGCACGCTCAATGTTACCCCTCCTCATGTGTCTGTCAACTTGTCATGCTGTGGGGCTTGGGTGTTGACTTGATGATGTCAATCCATCTAGTTGAGGGTCTTCCTTTTTCTTGCTGACCCACCACTCTCCCAAATATGATGTCCTTCTCCAGGGATTGGTCCCTCCTGACAACATGTCCAAAATACATGCAGTTGAACCATCCTTGCTTCCAAGGAGTAGTCTGGCTGCACTTCTAGGATGGATCTGTTGGTTCTCTTGGCAGTCAACACTCCTAGTATTTGCAGAGGACCTTTCTTTGGATTTAAAATAATCTTTCCTTGACAGCACCACAAGGGTTTAGCTTTAGTTTCCTAGAGTAATAGGATTCGACCTCTTGCTTCACATAAAAAAATTATGTTGGAAGCTCAAAGTATCGAAAACTATATATTAGAAAATACTTACAAAAAGTATGAAATGTGCAGACTTATACAGTTCAAGTTTCCAATCCCTCATCCAGCAGAATTTCAGAAATAGCTTGGTGGTTAAAATGGCCAGTAGGGCTGACATCCACATTTCTAGATTAATTTACTATAAATGAGTGCATTTTTTAATAACTTTGTTGATAGGAACAAAAATATTTACAAGACTTTATTTTATTTGGATTTTACCCTAATCACATCCACTTCTCTAAGGTCAAAGAGGGTGTTCTTCTGTCTAAATATAACTGAAATTGAAAAATGAGATGTAATAGTAAAAGGCCTTTCATAAATACAACATCAACTATCTGAAAGACAGAGAATTATTGGAATAATACTTGGGTATTTCACAGATTCAAAGCAATAACTAAGAGAATAATGTGTTGTTAAGCCAATGATTCTATTCTTTACATTTCACTCCTTCTCTCTTTCCATTCTTCTATCCTATTTCACCCCCACATCTCTCTCAGTTTGTCATGCTGTGGAGGCTTGAGTGTTGCTGTGATGTTGAAAGCTGTGCCACCACAGCTCTGGTACCAGCAGGGCCACCCATGGTAGGCAGGTTTCAGCTGAGCTTCCAGATTAAGACAGACAAAGGAGAAGGATTCGGCAGCCCATTCTCAAAACAATCCTGAGTAGCAGAGAAGCACTAACACAGTGCCAGGCCTGGCACAGTGTCCGGGAGTGTTTTGTTCTGTTGTACATCAGGTTGCTATGAGGCTGACCCGACTTCAGGGCAGCAATCTCTCAAACCCGCTTGACCTGAGTGTCATTTTTTACTGGGGTCCCTGAGCCATGCAAATAGTCTATGCTAACAATATAAATTTTGGTGGGGGTTTGGACCATGTGGTACCTGCTTTTAGAACTGTGTATACATTCTACTGGTTCCTTTCTTCCAGAGGATCCTGACTGAGGCACCATCCCACCATCCTTTAAAGGCTCCATTCAAATCTTACCTTTCCCTAACCCACACTGATTATCCCAAAGCCCATGCTCTTGACCCTTTGCCAAAGACCTAACAGGTTTTGGATGCCAAACAGCTGGAGTCCCTCCATCCATTGCTCCCAAATGTCTGTGGCCACTAGGCCTCATCTACTCCCAGACTGGACAATCGCCTGGCAATGTGGCCATAACACTAGAAATAAATACGATTTATGACGAATGATTTAGAACTTATTAGTAATAAGGACATTTCTGGTAACATTTTCTAAAACCATTTTTAAGAAGTTGTACATTTTCAAGAAGTTGTATGTTTATTTTTTCTTGGTTGCTGAAATAGAATTGTTTCAACTTATCTTGAAGTAAGACTAAATATTTTAAAATTTAGAATGACAGAACCGATATGGCACAGATTCCTTTGCTTTCCCAAGTTCTAATTTTTTGTAAGGACACACTTTGTAAATTTATTTTGGAAAGGCCAGCTGCCTCAGAAAATAATTCTCAAGCAAAGTGGACCTATTAAGCCTGTATTATTTTTAGGCATTCTGATCCTTTTTCCAATTTCCTGATGGTCACATGTATTTAAAAAAAATAACAGAAAAAAATAAATAGACCCAAGATATGTCATCCTGAAGGCTTTCATCTTATAGAAATTTTCTATCATCTCACTGTTTTTAAAAAGTTTTTGAGAAAGACAAATAATTCTATAACCAGAGATGCTTTGAGTTCATAAAGCAATTCCATTCGTTTTAACACAAGTTAATAAAATAGATGATAATAGTAATAGCAAATGTTTCTCAAACACTCATTATGGGTCTGACATTCTGCCCATCTCTCATTTAACCTTCACAGAAAGACTATTTGAATGCACTGCTTAGAAGAGAAGATACAGAGAAACAGAGTAACTCGTTAATATTACGCAGCAATGATGAGGGGTTACCACAGGTGTGTGCCTCTAACCTAAAACACCATGCTCTGCTGATCATGCCACAGAGCTTCTGGTTGGGGCCGGAGGATGGATCCCTAGTGCCCAGCCTCAAGCTGTCTTTCCATCTGACCTCACTCCATCCAAAGAAAAGGTCACCAGATTGTGGTCTACCTGTTCCCATCCATCCTGGAGAAGACTGGAATGTGTTGCTGTTCGTGTAAATCTTCCTTTGCCTACTAAGTATACCTGTAACAGCAGTACTACTATCATTTCCTTCCCAGTAGTTAGAATTAGAACTTCTTTTTCGAGACAAAAGTTGAACATGAAACAGTGTCTTAAGGCCAAAACAGATTGACTCCTAATGAGGACTATACCATTCATCCGTATCTAACTTAACATTCTCCTCCTTTGCCCTATGAAGAATCACAGAGTTTGGGGTTTTTGAAAAGGAATTATTGGAATTTTAATGTTGGTTCTTATAGAAGTGATCCAGCTGGTAAAATTTTACTATTCCCTTTAGAAGGCATTTTTACCCTAGGACAAAATCCAGTTATATTTTCTATGATCTCTATTACCAACGTTATTCTTCAGGTACAAACTAACTTACTACTTGAAAGATACCACACATAAGGTATTCTCTATCCATATCACAAAGCTTTGTAAGAGTTGCTGCATTTCTCTGGCTTCTGGCACAAGACATGCTCAGGTAAAATCTTTTCTCTCAGTTCAGGCTTGAAACAAGTAGGAGAATTATCAGCTCTACCACTAAACACCAGTTTTATGGCACAGGCTCGCAGACAACACCTGCTCCCTAAATACAACTTGGTTGAAATCATGGAAGCCACAAGTGAATATCAACATCTATTATTTCCAAAATATCTTTGGAATGTAACATGGTTTTAGTTCAATAATAGTCAAGCAGACTCTTGGACTCAATACTGTATTTTAAGAAATATTTCAGTCACGACAACAGGTATGACAGACCAAAAACATAGTCCCACACCCTGATTTGTTTGCCTTTGATGTGCCTGTCTTAAGAGCATTGAACCATTAGGAATTCTACTTGGCAGAAACATGGGTTGCTGGTTATGAGGGCTTCTTACTGGTTCTCCATATTGGCAGAGCCTAGGGAGCTACCCAAGTCAAGATAAAAGGAACCTGTTTTGCCAAGAAGATCTTATTTCTGGCCCTGGATTCCCTATTGCATACCTCCGGGATCTGCTTTAGGATTTTTCAGGGTTCTTCTGGTTTGTACATGTGAGATGGGAGGTTAGAAGACAGACCTACATACTCATATCAAAGGGAAAAAACCTGAAAATTCACTCAAGCCAAGGCCACAAGATAGATTTCTGCTCCCATATCCTTGGGCTAAGATCCAGGAGATCCAAAATCAAGAGTCCAAAAGCAGCTGGGCCTTCAATTGCTTCTTGGGTTTTACTTGGGAGATGAGGAAACAGAGGTTCTGAGAACTTGCCCTAGCTCTGGCTCCACCAGCATCTGGAGCCCTGGGTTTCTTTCCAGCACTCCATCATTCATAACACCAGCCACCAAAGCAGGCCCTCATAGTGCTTCTGAATTCCCAAAAGGAGCAAGGGAACTGCTATGATTAATCCTCACTATTCAAAAAGCCTAAGAAATCCTACCTTGGCCATCAATTAAGCCACATAGTGTCCTTAGCAAGTGCAATGGGGTATTTGTCAATGGGGTATTTGTTAATTCATGATTCTTGTGGTTTGAATCTAAAATGGTCTCCAAAGGGCATGTGGTTGAACACATCATACTCAGCTCGTGGCGCACTTTTGAGAGACTGTGGAACTTGGGGAGGTGGGCTCTAGCTAGTGGAAGTAAGCCACTTGGAGTGGGGGCTTTGTAGGTTACCTGACCCCAGTTCTGGTAAGCTTCTTCTCTGCTCCTGATTGGCAATAGTGTGAGCAATTCTCCTGTACCAAATGTTCCTACCACCTCCTTGATGACACCCTCCCTCCCAGCATGGACTGGTGACCCATGAGACCATAAGCCAAAAATAAATCTTTTCCCCCTAAGTTATTCTACCAGGCATTTTTGTAACAGTGACCCACATGCTATCTAACACAATGACATTCATGGGTTTTGGTGGCAGATAATCAAAAGGGCGCTTGATTTTAAAAATAAGTTGGCAGCATGATGGAATAGAAGATTGGCTCTGGAGAGTGGTGTGAGACCCTATGCTTCTGTGCCTGTGTTTGACAGGCCACACAGGAAGGCAGACCCCATGTGTAGATGCCGACTTCACAATGTCAGCAACCATCTAACCTGCACGTCTATGTGGCTGCAGTCGGTCTCTTCAAGGTAATGTCTGCATCAGTGGAAGCCATTGGCTCTCAGATCTCTACTAGATAACCTCATTAGAAATAAAAGGCAAAGGAGACTATGCAAAAAAGGAGAGATAGAGAGATAAAATGAATGCCTAAGAACTAATCTGCCACTCATTTACTTCCATTTAGCTTTTTGACACCAAACCCCTATTCACTTAACAGATTAAGACACCTTGATTCAAGTGCAAGGCAAGGAAATTTGGGTCAGGGCTAGAGAGAATGGTCTTGCCTATGATGATGAATAGGTAAAGAAAAATGTGTTATTATGTACACAGAGGAGTTCTATTCAGCCATAAAAAAGAACAAAATTGTGTCATTTGCAGGAGAATGGTTAGAACTGGAGATCATCACATTAAGTGAAATAAACCACACTCAGAAAGACAAATATCACATGCTCTCTCTCATATGCTATCCGTAGGGTTTTCAGTGGCTAATTGTCTCGGGAGTGGTTCATGAAGCTGGACCTTATGAGGAAGAACACAGCATCAGGATTGGAGGAAGACTCATTAACAACCTGCGTTATGCAGATGACACCACTCTGCTTGCTGAAAGTGAAGAGGATTTAAAACATTTATTGATGAAGATCAAAGATCATAGCCTTCAAAATGGGTAGCGACTAAACATCAACAAAACAAAGTCCTTACAACTGGATCAGCACGCAACTTCACAATAAATGGAGAAAAGATTGAGGTTGTCCAAGATTTTGCTTTGCTTGGCTCGATAATCCACACCCATGGAAGCAGCAGTCAAGAAATCAAAAGATGTGGCAAAGGAAAAGCTGTGGCAAAAGATCTCTTTAGAGTATTGAAAGGTAAAGATGCCATATTGAAGACGAAGGTGTGTCTGACTCATGCCATAGTATTTTAGTCGCATCATGTGGTTGTGAAAGCTGGACATTGAACAAGGGAGACAAGGAAAGAACTGATGCTTTCGAATTATGGTGCCGGAGAGGTCTATTGAATATACCGTGGGCTGCCAAAAGAACCAACAAACCTGTCCTAGAAGAAGGGCAACCAAAGTGCTCCTTGGAAGCAAGGATGTCTAGACTGCATCTTACATATTTTGGACATGGAGTCAGGAGGGACCAATCCCTGGAGAAAGACATCATGTTTGGGAGAGTGGCAGGTCAACAAAAAAAAAAGGAAAACCCTCCACCAGATGGTTTGACACAGTGTCTGCAACAATGAGCTTAAAAATAAATAATATCACATGCCCAGCACAGAATCGGGAAGTGGATTGATCTGCTGTCCATAGGGTCGCTATGAGTCAGACTCAACTCCATGGCACCTAACAACAAGAACAACATCTCATATGCATCATCTAGATTTTTAAAAATATATGAAAGTAGGAGAGGGAGTATTTGGGGGAAGGGATCAGCAGAAGGGAGGCAAGAGAGAGTGATGGGGGATATGATTGAAGTATATTGTACACATATATGAAAAGGTGATAATGAAACACATTATTTCCTACAATTAATATACAGAAGGAAAGACAAAGAAAGGAAGGAAGGAAGGAACGAACGAAGGAAAGAAGGAAGAAAAGAAAGAGAAGGAAGGAAGGGAGGAAGGAAAAGGAAAAGAAAAAAGAAGAGAAGTCAGCTTTTCTTTTTCAGAATAGGATATGAGCAAACAGGTCAGACCTAAGTATCTCAGTCAGACAGGTCTCTATTACTAGTTTACAGATTCCCAGGAGATAGCTGGCTTGAGACATGGGGCACATGACCTGCACATTTGCTGATTGCTGTTTATCTACGGTGTGAACAAGTGTGATCTCATGTAATCATCATGGGCTCTGAGTGAGGGACCCCTCGGCCAGCACAGATCTTAGCATGGACTCTGGTTCCCCTGGCTGTCCAGTGAGGTCCTTTCCATTGGCATGGCCCTCTTGAGCTGATGGGGTGACAGCATCCTGCCTGAGTAACAATTTGTGCATCAGATCAGCGGTATGTGGGGGTGGCTTACCATCTCAGAATTCCAGCCAAAAAGTCTGGATCACATAGGTCCATGTCTAGAAAAAATGTGCCTACTCTAACTCTTCTCATTATTTTATTTTTTTGTTTACAATTTATTCATGAGTAGAAAAAACCACAACTTATTGGAAGAAATAGGAAAAAGATAACGTACGCTTAAAACTTAAATGTTACATTTTAATTTTTCCAGATACTTTTCTCATTGCCATGAAGGACAGCTTGTCATGCAGTGGGGTCTTGTATGTTGATGTGATGCTCAAAGCTATGCCACTGGTATTTCAGATACCAGCAGGGCCACCCATGGTGGACAGGTTTCCTCTGAGCTTCCAGAGTAAGACAGACTAGGGAGAAGGACCTGGCAGCCAACTCCTGAAACAATTAGCCATTGAAAACCCTATGAATAGCAGAGAAGCACTGTCAACTATAGTGCCCAAAAATGAGTCCTCCAGCCTGGAAGGCATTCAAGAAATGACTGGGAAAGAGTTGTCTCCTCAAAGCAGAGTTAACCTTAATGAGGGGAATGGGGTAAATCCCCTGGGACCTCCTTTTGCTGATGTAGCATGACTCAAATGAGAAGAAACATAGTGACTGAAACAATGGTCTCAAACATAAAGACCATGTGCCATGGCACAGCGTGGGGTAGTGTTTCATTCAGTTGTACATAGGGTCGCTATGAGTCAGATCCAAGGCAAGGGCACCCAACTACAAGGGTCTGTAATGGTCACTCTTGATTTTTACCTTGATTGGATTGAGATGTACCTACAAGACTATTATGGTATATATAAACACACGTAAATGTATACAGTGTGTGCATTATGTATTTGTGGAGATGGATAGGTAACTTTCTATATTATACATATGCACACACAAAATCCAAATGACCTGGAGTTTGACTACCTTTTAGTCAGGACAATACATAACTGTCTAAATCAGCAGGCAAGGTCTCTGTGATGTCATTACAGCTCTGTTAACAGAGAGGTCTCTTTCAGTAAAAGCCCTTTGATCTTCTTCCATCAATGTTTCAGATATTGCTAATTTAATTGCCATAATGTAAATATAAATTAATGAGTATTTTGTCCTGTGGTCAATTTATGGATTGTAGAAATGATGCAGCATTTCTTTTGCATGGTCATAATTGTTTAATGTTATCTATCTAAAGATTTTCAATTATATGGGAATAGTGATAATAATTATAAAAGCCCATACCCAACTGATAAAATATACATGGCTCCAAAAAAATTTCATCTACTAAAAATTGAATTATTTCCTCTAGTGAACAGCTCAAGTGATAATTTTTAACAATTAAATATATGGAGTTTTCAAATTTTATACTTATTTGGGAAAGTTTTTATGCTTTCTAAAATCAAAACTATTTTTTTCTATTCTTAAATTTTTAATCCCTCTAAAATTTTTACTTATTGACTTATTATTTTTTTTTGGTACAAAGTGTGTGCTTACTAAATCTAAAAGACTGACATGATTTTCCATGTCAAAATTTAGCTAAAATTTATAGTGTGAATTGCTGATTCAAGTGATAATCTCTTTGTGTCTTTGTAGGTATATATTTACCAGCAAGTAAATTACTATTATCTGTGGACAACAAACTGTCACATCTTACACATCTGCACTAACGTATTAACTAGGTTTTATAATATTCGTCAATATTTATAAAATCAAGATGAAACAAAACTAGCATTTATGCATGTGATAACTTTTAAAACAGTGCTCTGATATATAATTTGCAGTAAATTTATAATAAATAATTCAACAAAGAAGATCATTGTCTTTAAAATGACTGATAATTGAATATTTACTATCTCTATGTGAAGCTGGTACCTAACTAAACTATATGGGTGACATTATTGCAATGTCAATAATCTAGTTTCACTACAATTTTTTTTTTCTGAAAACTTAGAAGGGAAGCATGGATTTTTACAAAACCATTTACCTTTTTTACTTTAATATGAGGAAATAATACTTCAGTATCCTCTGAAATTAGAATATTTCTATATTGCATTTCAAGTTTTGGATTGGGGTCTTGGGGAATGAAGGAATTAAGGCTGGTCAATGAGATTAGTGTTTCAAAAAGAAAAAAAAAGAGAGAGAGAGAGAAAGAGACTCCAATTAGAAGTGTCCTGGGGTTATTAGCGATAACAGTGCTCATATCCAATTAAGATGAAAACCATTTTACCAGCTTAATGTGCCACCCCTGGCAGTGTGGGTTTATTAGTTTTATCAGACTTGAGAACTGAAATTTGAAATGATACCTAGGCTGGGTACCAGAGACACTCAAGACTTAGAAATAACTGGTCTGAAATGAGATGCCTAGAAAATTGTTGATTAACAAGCATTGCGGATTTGGGGAAGGGAAAGAAATTGGTCATTTCAGACAATATTTGGAAAGAAAAGATTCATTGAGTTGTGCAATGGCATTCTGAACACAAGTTATTATGTGCTTCTTTGATGCCCAAAATGCAGTTATATCATCTATTCATTTCAGACAAGACAACCCCCCAGATCCCTGATATATCTTCTTTATAAGAATTCAAGTGAACAAAAATAATTGTTTATGATGAATTTGGAGGGGGACATGTTTTCTTTGCAATTCCACATTTAAGAATATAACGAGTAACAATTGGTATTAATAATTAATAAGAAAATCTCTTGCATTGTCTCCATGCTTTTCAAGATAGGCTATATAACCAATAAGCCTGGTTTCATTGTTCTTTAAAACAATATGTTTAAATGATGATTTCAATATTTCAAAGTAAATTTATCTTTACAATTTTATACAATCCCTCAAGCACTACAAATAATGAAGAAACAAACAAATGCATAAATTATAAGTCTTCCCTTTTAGGCAGGAATAAAACAGTTGCATTTCTTCAGTAGGAATCTCTTCTAAAATCCTGGCCACTTATTTCTGAAGTGGCTGGAGAAAGCCCTCTGCATAAGTTAGCTTTTCAGCCCTCTGACCAAAATCCCTGACATAAACAGCTCAAAAGAAGAAAAGATTTATTTTGTCCCATGGCTTCAGAAAGCTCAGTCCCTGGTTACTTGGCCCCATGGGCTTGAGCAGAGCATCTTGGTAGGGGAGGGTAGTGGGTAAGCAGCTTCTTTGCTTTTGAGCAGGCAGGGAGCAGAGAGATGGGACTGATTACGGTCATCTGGCTTTCTCATTTTTCCCTTTTCATTCCTTTTGAGCCCCCCAGCCCATGGGATGCTGGGTGAGTCTTCTCCCCTCTGTGGATCATCTGAGTGATCGCACTGAGAGATGTGCCTCACCAATCTCCCGGGCCATTCTAAATCCAGTCCCGTTGACAGTGAAGAAGAGCCATCACACCTTCATTGTGTGGGCACAGTGTTCTTCATGCCGGTCTTTGGTAAAGGGTTCAGTGCACAGCCAGGAATGTGTGCTGTGTCCTGACTCAATTCATGCTCCCAGAAGGCACACGGGTCCTCCCTCTGCTGAAGTACCTGGGCTTGCATCTACATGCCACGTTCCACGGGGTGAAGGGACTAATCTGTGGGCAGTGATCTATTCTGGGGGCAGGAGGAAGGTGTGGTCAATGGAAGAACCATAAGCTGTCTCGGCTACACCATGAAATACATGGAACATTCCTTTTCATAGAAATTGGGTTTATCAGTTGAGCCTTGTGTTGGCGGTTGCCTCACGGTTAAATATCTAATTGTGTCTGCCTCTTGTGAGTCTTTTACTTTTGTAAAGGAGTGACCACACTACTCCTGTGTGGGAAATGTGTTTGCTTCTGCCAAATAGAGAAATAAGATCAGCCTAGGCATGTACCTTAAATGGGCACTGGTCACATGAAATTCTTCTTCTATAAAGCAAAGTAAAAATTAAGATTGAGCTGGGCATGGTGGCACAGGTTTGTAATTCCAGCCCTTAGGAAGTGGAGGCAGGAAGCGTGCAACTTCAAGGCCAGTCTGGACTACGAGGCCTGACTCGCAGTCAGCCTGACTCGAACAGCCTGAGCTACAAAGCAAACCAAGGGCTCACAAAACCAAGGGCTGAGGATACAGCTCTGGTAGAGCACACAAAGGCTTGATCCAAAGCAAAAACAAAAACAAAAATCCAAACAGAAGAAAAAAGAAAAACAAGAAGAAAGAAAGAAAGAAAGAAAGAAAGAAAGACAAAAAATAGAAAAATTATGATTAAAAAAAGATCATAAAGTTTTTAAAGTGTGTATATGTTGTCAGGTGGGAGAAGGGCCTGGCAATCCACTCCCAAGGCAATCCTGAAATAGTCAGCCATTGAAAACCCTATGAGGGTCGCTATGAGTCAGATACCGACTCGAAGGCACCTAACAACAACAACATATGTTGTCAGGAGGGACCAACCCCTGGAAAAAGTCATCATGATTGGGAGAATGGAGGGTTAAAAAGGAAGACCCTCAACTAGATGGATTGACACAGCGGCTGGAATAATGGGCTTAAACATAGAAAAATATCATGTGTCTGGCACAGTGTTGGGGAGTGTTTTGTTCTATTGTATACAATGTCAATATGAGTTGGACCCTATTTGACAGCACCTAACAACAACAAAGCTCCACTCAGCAGTCTCTGAGGTCTTGAGTTTGATTCCCAGCACCGCAAAAATGGGAGAAGGATGTGGCAATCCAATCCGGAGGGAACCTGAAACAATCAGCCATTGAAAACCCAATAAGGGTCACTACGAGTCAGACACGAATGGACGGCACCTAACAACAGCAACAGCAACAACAACAACAACAACAACAACATGTATTTCCTAGACTTTTTGGAACAACAGATTGTAGAGTCAGAAGCAATGGTTTGCTAATTGACAGTCTTCAAGGGACCCTGCGTATGTGGTTTCTTGGGTAACACGCACTTTAACAGTTTTTAAAGGTACATATATTCCTTATATGGATCAGAGAGGTTGCTTAACTAGTATACATCACCTTGTGGATAAACATCATGATCAAGATGGCATAGACATTACTGAAAACAGGTCTTCAGTGAATCAGTGGATTAATCATATGTCTATATACTTTATATAAGGGAATCATACTCCTTTGATTTTCCCCAATAGAACAGCCATAATTTTACTTCCAGAAAAATACAGAGTTGGCCACAGATCAAATTCTTCTAGTTCTAATGTAGAAGCACACTAGTTCAATTCTTCTATTCACCTATGAGAGAGAGAGAGAGGCTATAGCATAGGAGGTAATGTTCATTAACTGTGCAAGATCATTTTATGGCGGTGGTAAATTTAAACTTGAGTGAATTTAAGCTTTCATTTAATTAGAGTAGATCTCTCAGAAGTTCTATGGAGTGAGGGTATGATATAGTATTTCTGTCTACTCCTCTTCCCTAATAGAAGAAAGGAAGGTGAGAAAAATAGAACTGAAATTATTCTTTATCAAAAATAGAAGAATCAAGCATCATGAAGAAGTATTTCACACAACTGCACCTGGAGGCATGCAGATAAATCCGGAAGGTAGTATTGAGAAACATTTAAAATCTGCTAGGAAACAGTCTCCATTCACCTCCAGCTGTGAAGGAAATGTGGATATTTCAAAAGCCTTGAAACATCCATTTAAGCACATGGTCATTGTAGAAAATATAGAAATCAGAGATAACTTTATTTTCACTTATCTGATTTTATTACATCCACAGAAAACTAATTATCATTTTAGTTAGTATTCTTGGAAATTTACCTACTTAAAAAATAATAATGTGCATACATATTCCATACAAAGAGAGAATGAGTAGTTTTATTAATTCCTTGTTTTTAACTTCTTTTTCAAATTTAATAGTAGATATTAAACATATTTCCAGAAGATCTTATTTCATTCTCTTTAATGGACTGTGTTTTTATTGGACAGGGAGGCTAACATTATTGAATTACTTATTAGAGGGAATGATATTCACATTGTTTCCCATTTTGCAATGATAAACAATATTGCAAAGGAAATTCTGTCATCTCGTTAGATAATTTCCTTAGGAAAGGTTCTAGAATTACTCTTAGCTCCAGTGGTACAAATATCCAATAACATCCATATAGCATGACATCACTTTGGCTCCTTTTTCATTTCTCTTCACCTACTCACAGCAAAAGCCTAAAAATGAACCTCATGGGTTGCTGTGAGGCTGAAAGCTATGCCACTGGTATCTCAGATACCAGCACAGCCACCATGGTGGACAGGTTTCCCCTGAGCTTCCAGACTCAGACAGACTAGGGAGAAGGACCTGGCAGCCCACTCCTGAAACAATTAGCCATTGAAAACCCTATGAATAGCAGAGAAGCCCTGTCAAATATACTGTTGGGAAAATGAGCCCCCCAGACTGGAAGGCATTCAAGAAAGGACTGGGGAAGAGTTGCTGCCTCAAAGTAGAGTCGATCTTAATGATGAGAATGGAGTAAAGCCCCTGGGACCTTCCTTTGCTGATGTGGCATGACTCAAAATGAGAAGAAACACAGTGGCTGCAACAATGGGTTTAAATAGAAAAAGATCATGTGCATGGCACAGTGTTGGGTAGTCTTTGGTTCTGCTGTACATAGGGTCACTATGAGTCAGATGTGACTTGACAGCACCCAACACCAAAAACAATAATAAGCTGAGATGTACTGATCAAGGTGTATTTACACATGAAAGGTGTTTCTGAACATGATAAAAGATGCTCTCTTCAACTGTGCAAAGTCGTGTTTGATTTAGTATAATAATTTTCAGGTTTTAATCATTTATTTTTCTGAGTTATAAAAATCGATCTGATTTAGATATTTCTAAATTTGTCAAAAGACATTCAAATGTATTAGATGTTTAAAACAAATCAAACTACACCTTTGGCTTTTATAACTTAATATTTCATTGAATTTAAAACACCTTAATGGGAAGACAGGCCTGTGTGTATACACTTTAACCCACTGCATGTTTTGTATTTTCTTAGAACATAAAAACCATCTATTCAGCTATGGCTCTCACTACATTTCAATTCTAGCTTTGCTGCATAATATAGATGTGAGTGATAGTAATTATGGCATATAAATGTTCTGTTATTGATAATAAATGCCACTTTTGGGGGAAATATCTCTATATCTTTTTAAGAACCCATTTTAAATTCATGTGCACAAATATGCAGTTGTAAGGAAGAGGAATTGGTGATAAAAGATATGTTAAGTGCTAAATTCTCTGATGACAATTGATGCCCCATGTCGATTTTTGTACAATATTTTCCCTATCTCACCAATAATCCCAGGTCCTCACAGCTGAAAGTCCATCTATACAAGGGCATACTCTGTGGTTGGGTGGCAGATGGAGCCCAGGGCTGTCCCTCTCCTACGAATTGGCCTTGAATTGGTATAATCAGCTAATTGAATTATTGGCCCAACTGATGGACATGTATTTGGTCTTCTGACCAATAAGAGCTTCTTTCCATTCTCCTTTCCCTTTTTTTAAGAAGATAAGAAAAGGCACAATAAATCAATGCCTTCTAAAAAGGACTATACAGAAATGGCAACATTTGTGAGTGAAATAGAATTCAAAGTATAGACTGCCCAGCTTCATTCTCATTAAAGAAGTATTTATGTACCTAGTAAAGGTTTAAAAATAACTAAGCAGCTAGAGTACAGGCTGAGAGTTTGGGAATAATGAATCTGCAAATCATTATTGATTAAGCTGTGAATTCAAGATTGCTTCTTAATCTAAGAAGATGTTGCGACCCGTACTTTTTCTTTTCTTTTCTTTTGTCAAGTGGATTCAATTCCATTAGTAGTTACTGAACACTTATCCAATACCTGGTTCTCTAAGAAGGTGAAAAATATTCATATTCAAACTTTGGGCTGTGTATCAGGGAATAGAGATTCTGAACCCATCAAGGCAGAAGTCAAGGTCATTCACATAGAGACCATTTCGTTCTATGGGACACACACATACAGTTTGTGGGGGGCCTTTGTGGAATTCCTGGGGACCCCAGAAGAGTGACTTTCTTCTAGACAGCCAAGTAGGGACAATAGCTCCCAGGACTGATTGCAGAAGCCAGAGGTCCCCACTCAGAAGGGAGCTGGAAGAGCAGAGTGACCCCACAAGCAACTTCAGGGTCTTCTAGAGTGCTAGGTTCTAGGAGAATCAAGTAAAAACCTCAGTGCTGCCTCTGTGCCCAGGGAGAAGATTCTCTGGGCCGGAGCACCAAGGTTTAAACTGTGGAGTTGCCTCCCACCAGCTCTAGGTCCTTGAGCATATTTTTAGTATTTCTGTATCTATTAAGATAAAAAGCTAGGAATCATATTTTACATGAATATTGAGAGGATTAAACAACAATAAACAAAAAGCAAATCGTACCTAAACCCTGCTTTGTTTTCATGATAAAAGCAGCTCAGTAAATATAGGATGAAGGTGTGGAATTCAAGTCAGAGGCAAGTTTTATCCCTGGGTTGGCAGGATCCCTCTCTTTGAAGTTACTTAAATTTTCCCAGAGTAAAAAGATACAGAGGTTACCTTCTGCCTAAACCCTAAGGAAGGAGGGAAAAGATAGAAAGTAGCCCCCTCCTTTTTTTTTTTTTCATTGCTCTGGATTGAAACCAGGACCTCACACATGCCACGTAAGTACTGTACCACTGAGCCACACCCTGGAGCCCCTTGACCATGACATCATCCTCGGGATCAAAAACTTCTAGAAAACAACTACTTGCCCAATGACTAGCTGTCCCCAAATAATATAAATGTGGAGTACATGAAAAGAGAATGAGTCTACATTAATTAATAATTTTAAATCTATGTGATAAAATTCAGTTGCAGGCATACGAGCTGGGAAAAAATGCTTTCTGACTAATAAGATCAAAATCTTCAGTCATGATTTCATCCCCTGAATAAACCTTATACACATTACTTTCTTTTAAAATAAAACAGGAGCAATGTAGAATGACATCCACGTATAGAAACGTCAGTGAAACCCACTAAGGGTACACTAACTTAAAAAATAGTGCTAAGAAGAACATCTTTTAAAAGTAATTACTTAAACAATGAAGCATATATTGACAAGAAAGGAAGTCTAATATTTCTTGTGCATTTGCTACCTGTCTGTCATAAGCATATTTGCATTGTTAAAATTATTTAAGGGCTTACATGAGCCAGGAACTGGGTTATTTATGGACCATATAATTTTATATTCCCAGCAATACTATGAGTTGATTCCTTTTTCACCTGACAGAAGACAAGGGGTCCTATCCAAAGAAACAAAAAGGACACACAGGGTCTGCCAAATTTCGAGGCCTCTGTTCTTCACCAGCAATATCATGAGTTCACATAGGTTTTGATGTGTGTATCTGATCTGCAGTTCAGATGCAGTTATTCTCATACAACACAAATAAGGGAACAGAAGCAGAGTCGGCCCCTGGGTAAGGACTGAAAATCTGACCTCAGAGATCCTTCCTCTTCCACGATGAGTCTCAAGAGAGAAAACATTGAGAAAATTTTATTTAAAATGCTGGCTTCAGTACTTCTCCACATAATGTTAGGTCTTTGGCAATGCTTCAAGGATTTCTGTTTATCTATTCTGGTCTCTTTCAACCCATCCAAATCCAAGTCACAGCGACCTTTGCTCTGTTTCTTCTAAGTGGTTCCTCTAGTTCCACAGACTTATGGTGGCCAACCACATGCCCAACTAAACCCCTAGACTTGACCTTGCACACCTACAGCTTCAATCACAGCTCAGGGGGCATCTGAGCCCCGCTGCCTGGAACATTCTAGAAGCACAATGGATGAAACAGCCAAACATACATTTAAGGATCTCTGTTGATTTCATTTGAAAAACACTTCTGAAAAAAAAAAAAATCCCTGTCTTGATTCAAAAGTTGGTAAGGATGAAGTTCCTTAAAAATAAATATGCCTTTCCAAACATGCAATTTACACATTAAGTAAGTTTTTTTAAAAAGAAAATAAACCTTATTTCCAAGATTTGCCATCTTGATTTACCTAGGATGTGGGTTTAAGATTTTCATAGGACTCGTCTCTATT
Source organism: Pedetes capensis (assembly GCA_007922755.1). Classification (NCBI taxonomy): domain Eukaryota; kingdom Metazoa; phylum Chordata; class Mammalia; order Rodentia; family Pedetidae; genus Pedetes; species Pedetes capensis. The sequence goes on from VMDO01018109.1 coordinate 39,574, forward strand.
TTTAAAACTACCATCTTATTAAAAAAAAAGTCTTAAAACTCACAACTGTCAAGTCTTCTCAAGCAGTAAAATGTGTGATCAATACAATTAAAATGTCCTACCACACAGTTAAAAAAAGATTTTAAATCAAGTATTTTAGGTTAATTTGCTTATAAACAAAATATTTTGAGTTGGTACTTGTGGGAAATAAGTAAGAATCTTTGAGAAATAAAACCTGACCGTAAACATAAGATTTTGACCAAATAACTGTAGCATGGAACTTTGGCAAAAGTTTATGGTGAGTTTTGTGGTCACTGAATATATTATGGAGGGAGAATAATTGAATATACTTTAATTGAAAATTCACTTTTCCATGAAATCGAAAATGATTCCAAACTGTGTAACTACAGAGCAATAGGGTTATTTCTCTCATGACATCACAATAATGTTTTAAAAAATTAGTCATCAAGAAAAACCATCCAATGAGGAATTTGGCTAATGTGGTGAACTCCCCCCACCCTGCTGGAATATTTAACTTAAAGTCCTACTCTATCTTTCAGCTGGAATCACAGCAGTTTCTGTTTCTAACCTGGGAAGAATGTGGTCAGGACAGAAAAGCCCTCTGTCTTATTGTTAGAGTCCCGGCACTGATCCTTGCTTTTAACATCATAATGAAGGATGCTCTTTAGTGGATTATCTTGAGAAGGGATTAACTCCTTCAAGTCTTCTTAGGGGGCAAGGTGTTTTGAGCCCTAAATACACACCAATTGCCTGCTTAACTTTTCATCTTATTTTGAAAACTGCCCAGCTGGAATTCAAATTCTTTTCCATAGAGCTGAATTTTATTAGTAACAAAGTTGGAGCTGAGGGCAGAAGATGCTAAATATAAGCACCGGTTCTTTTAATCTCCCGGGGCCAAATGTTTCAGATATTTCTCAGAGACAGGCATGTCAGGATAAGACTCAATCTAAACTCTGCTGTAAAGTGGACAGGCACTGAAATACTGCCCCATCCCCAAGGCACAGGACTTAAGCCTCCTGGAAGACCGAGCTTTGTAGCCAGACTCTACCTTTAAAGTCCATTTGTGGAGGTGGCCCCAGTACCACGGCTTTTAACGTTTCTGTCCCCATCGCTTTATGTCACATTCCAAAGACACTCTGATTCCTAACAAACACACCCAAACTCTATTTTTATTTCTTTCGGTACTGGGGGGCTGAACCCAGGGCCTCGCACATACTTTGTTCTACCACTGGGCTGCAACTCCTGCCCATTATTTCAATTTTTTATTTTGAGATAGGGTCTTGTTAGGTTGCACAGGCTGCCTCTGGCCTCAAACTTGCGATCCTCCTGCCTCCGCCTCCTGAGTCGCTGAGAGGCCACCAAGCTTGGCCTCACACACAGTATTCTTGAAACGAGGATTAATTGCTCTATAATTTATAATCAAGTGGTTTCCTTAGCCTCTGATTCTTTATCTTAATAACCATTTATTTCTGTCTGCCTATTACATTAATACCGAAATCATCCATTTCTTTCATCTTCCCCTCCTCCCACCTCGTTTCCATTAACTACCCCATTGTATCACCCTGTGATTTGCCAGAGAACTAGAGAGTTCTAAATTTGTCCCTTTGCCTCCTTCTCTGTTAACTCAAACTTCCTTTCTTAATAGATCACAATTTTTCCTTTGTTCAGCCGAAAGAATGTTTTTACCACTGAAAACACTCATTTAAAAATGTCTGCTAGAGGTAGAAAATTACTTTTACACACCCACACACACGAAGAAAACTTTTTCTTCAAACTTAGTCTTTCTCAATCATTTATTTTTTTAATCAAAAAGCAACACATGTGACTTGCAGGTTTTTAATAAAAAGCTGTCATTAGCAAATGCTGTGCTAAATGTATGCTTTTAAATATATGGACAATGAAGGAAAAAATATATATATAGCACAAAAACTGCAACAAAAAGATCTCAAGAAAGTGAACTCCGGTCATATTATTTTTTTTCCACGCTGCAAGTATGCAGGTGCACTTTCTTGTGAACAAAATAAAATGAACTCTGGCTCTTTTGATATCTATCTCTCTTTATAATAACCGTCCTAGAAGCTATGCTTTAATTGTAAATAATCCTCCGCATTCTTTCAGGGTAAACTCTTTAAGGAGTCATGAATTTTATTTATACTCTCTCTCTCTTTGAGAGTCTTTTGTTTATTTGCTGTTTCGTTCTTTGTGAAATAACACTCCCAGAGGAAAATCCCCCTCTCTGCTTAGGGAATTAGGCCAGAGACAAAAGCCCCGAATTCTTTAAGCCTTGTTTTGTGCTAAGAGAAATGTTTGACATTTCTGTGGAGAGGTGTTTAGTTTGGATTCATTAGGTCGTAGGGACTCTTTTCTCTTTTTCTGCCCTTTCAGTTTCCGTCACTGTTTTTTTTTTTTTTTTTTTTTTTTTTTTTTTTTTTTTTTTTTTTTTTCTTTCTATGTTTGGTAGACTGAAGAGAATTTGCCAGAGTGTAATTAGGTTTCTTATGTTCAAATAGCAAAAAATCCAGTTGTTTTAAATGGGTTAGACCGAGAGCTGCCTTGGCTCAGCAGGCCTAAGCCCGAGTCCCACTTTCTGACACCCATCTGGACAGGCGATCCTGTGGCAGTCACAGCGGAGAAGAAAAAAGGCTTTCAGACAAGTTTGTGTCCCCGTTGAAAGGAACACCAATCACAGCATCTTTAAACAAAGTGGCTTGCTCACCGGCCCCGCCTCTTCCGGCCACGGAGTTCCATTTTCCGTGTTTCCACTACAGACATGAAATAAATAGAGCTTTCTCACCACTTTTTAACACAAAAGGAAACCTTAAAATACTTTTATCTTGCAACACACTGGCTGGCCTCTATTTCTGCCCACAATCATCCAAAGGATTTTTATTGCCTGGCCTGAGAAGGGCACGTTCTTGCCTGGGCACAACAGCCAGAACGTCCCTTCCACGGAATAACAGAGGTACCTCGAGAGATTGGGCTTCCCCTGCCCCAGCTACCTGATCAGTCCCCAAGCTCCCAGGCCAGAAATAGAGCTTCCTGCACAGGATATTAAACCATCAGGGTTTGCTCTCTGCTTTTCCTACTGCTGGTGTCAAAGCACAGAAGGAACCGAAGGGGAACTTTCAAGGCCTCGGTGAGCACAGTTCAGAGATTAGCAAGGGCTGAGCACATGGTCCAGGCAGGCTGTGCTCCAGTTAAAGAGTACTTGGTGTTCTCAAGCACGGCTGTCTCAGCCCAAAGGCCTCTGGCTTTGAGCTTAAAAATCATGCCCTCCATCAGTGGCTGGGCTGCCCTTCTCCATTCATGCCGCACCTGAGAAGGATGAAGTTCACAGAGCCGGCAAAAGCGTCATGGGCAAGAGCCCTCACCAGTGACATCCTTACTGGAACCCAAGCTTGCTTTGGCTGGATGACAACAATCCTATGGCAGATCTTTCTGTGAAAGTGTTAATGGGCA
>VMDO01018110.1:0-43021 GCA_007922755.1 Pedetes capensis
ACACACACACACACACACACACATATATACAATCACACACACATACATATCTACCTATAAAACCAGTGTTTTGGATGTATAGATTAATTTGGTTATTAACTCTTTTGAAAGTATATGCTAATAAAAAGAAGGCACCTATAGCATCTAACAACATAGTATATTTATAGTAGATTATAAATTTAGTACAAGATAACACTTTAGTAGCTTATAAATGTAAAGTTCTTATGTTATAAAGGAAATTATTTTTACCCCTTCTCCAGCTGGGTGGCTATATAACCCAACCTAGTTCTTTGGATGTACATTAATAAAGGATACTGAGTAATATTACTAAAAAGGATGAATTAAATATATAAAAAAGCAAGATGTGTAATATTATGGATGGCATACAGGGCAGTATGCTGAATCCTCTACCGATAGTTCATATAGAATTGAAGTGAATGTCCACAGGGGGAGCAACGGTTTCCTTGGAGTCAGAAATCCTGAATTCAAGATCTAATGATGGTATTTAAAATTTGAAATTGCAAAAGGAGTTTATTATTTGTGCCTGAATATTTTTTTTCACTTTTTGAAATGAGGACCTTAACTGTCTATAATATATTATGAGAACATTAAAAAAAAAAAACAGAGAAAATGAAAGTAAAATAGACCACTGCGGTATCATACACTACTCTGTTCTATGCTACTGTACTAATAACAGCACAAAAATTTGATTTTATTTTAAGCATGTACACTTAGTCTTCCCTTAAAAATGGTTTCTTGACAATGAAAATTGATTCTCTTAATTTTAATAATAGCAGTGATATGCCTATTTTGCTCCTCTAAAATAGTGCCTCGCTATCTCTGAATCACAGACTCGCGCCTGCAGGGGTAGAGCCAGGACTCCCAAAAAGGCCTGTTCTAAACCCACCCTCCAGGGTTAGGCTCTTATTCAAATTTTACGTTAATGCAATTTGAGAAAAAGTATCAACATTTTATATTTTTAAATGTCTTGGTTAGGATTTAATATTACATTCACTATGTATTCTTAGAATTAAAAAAGTAAAACCACTGGCCAAATAAGAGAAGAAAAAGGGAGAGTGTCTCTGAATTGTTTATGGCTACTTGAAGTCCGGGCTGGGATTTAGCTCAGTGGGTAAAGCGCCGCTTTGCAGTCTCTGAGGTCCTGAGTTCAATTCCCAGCACGGCTAAAATGGGAGAAGGACGTGGCAACCCACTCCCAAGGCAATCCCGAAACAATCAGCCATTGAAAACCCTATGAGGGTCGCTATGAGTCGACTCGACAGCACCTAACAACAACAACTTGAAGTCCCATGCAAGGGCATCATATAACATACCTAATTTTGTTTTAAATATACTCCGTTTTAAGAGACATAGTGGAGTAGTTTCTTTCCCTAAAATATTAATATGCTAGGATTTAGGTTTATATATTCCTTCTGTAAGGATTTAATAAACTCCATTACCTTCTTAAAGTGTTATGTAGGCTCGTATAGTATAATGGTTGCTCTCCTAGCCCATATCCCTCTCAGGCATGTTAGAATAATGTAATTACAGGAGAAATATGGAGACTCTTGTAAGGAATGCTTAAGATATTTGTCCTTAGTCAGTGAATAGGTCACAGTGGCAGGAGGTATCTATAGAAATAGGATATAACAAAAAATGTGGAAATAGGAAAAATGTGCATAGAGAGGGGTAATTTTGGAATTATAGGAAGTGGTGATAGAGAATAAATCTCTAGGAAGAAAAGTAGTCATCTGTTTGACTTTTCTCTCCTTTCTTTCTTTTCTTTTCATTATTATTATTATTATTATCATTATTATTATTATTATTATTATTATTATTATTATTATTATTATTGAAGTACTGGGTGTTGAACCCAGGGCCGTGTGCTTGCATACTTTGAGTGCTATACCACTGAATTGACCCCCAGCCCATTTTTTACTTTTTGAGACAGGCTGTCACTAAATTACACAGACTTCCTCTGGCCTCAAGTTTGTGATCCTCCTGCCTCTGCCTCCCGAGTCCCTGGGATTACATTGTTTGACTTTTTCATTCCCTTGAAGTAGTTCAGTCCTTAATTTTCTAAATTTCCAGAGTGTGGGGATAACATATTCAAACTGGAGTATATACAATAATGTATAAACATATTAAGTTACCACAAATGTAATTACCACTGTGTACATATTACACAGATGTAATTTGAGTACATTGTATTGACCCAGAACTCATCCTTTCTCCCAGGACAGTCTCAGCTGAGCATTTTCAACTCCTTGATGCAGTTCAGTCTCGGCAGCCATAAGCTTATCATAAATGGCCCTTCTAAAGTTCCAGGGCAAGTTATTAGTTATGGTATATGACAAAAGTATCATGTTGATATTTACACTCCTGGACACTGATCTAATTCTGGGAATGCCTGTTTGTAGAATATTTCACTCACATTCATATCTCCTGTAGTCAAAAGAGCAGTGAAAACGTCTGCAGATAGAAGTGATGTGTTGCCCCTCTTACCTAAGTAAGGAGTTGCCCCAAAGAACTCCTGCTGACTGGGTCTCAATAGCATATTTTGTACTATAAAATACTAGGGTTTTCCTTGAGGATATAAAGGAACCAATGTCATGAACATTATTACTATACCATGACTTAAATGAGAGTTCAAGTTACTAGTTATATAGTCAGCTCATTAAGGGATACTGTATATTGTTTATTTTTCTCCAAAACACTCAAGTAAAATTCTTTGCAAAAACTTGCACTCTACCTTCAACTCTAATTCTTTGGAGAGCAAGGTTTCTGAATGTTTACAGTATGTTGACATGCTATTTGAGAGAAATCACTACAAATATTATTCTCCCAAATTGAAATATGCTCTTTAGAAAAAGTGACAATATACTTCTCTGCATTGCTATCATCCACTTAAGTATCTTTCTTAATCTGCCATGTTCACCCATTCTTCCACATATTATTTGCCTTAACTTAGACTATGCTTCCCTAGTTAGGTATCTCTGGTTTATTCACACTGCCAGTGCACAGAGCTGGGAAGAAGAAATTGTCTGCTGGAGTTTCTCTTACTTTCATTCTCAGGAAGAAATACTAGGGCTTCAAAGTTACAGAAAATGAGGAAATCACTGCTAGGCAGTGCAGCAATATTTGAAGTCTTCATTTATCCACAAGATATGTTGCCATTTTCCAGTCCAATGTTCATTCCCCTAGGAATATATCCAACCAAATTAATTAATTGGTTGTAATTGAATTAATTGAGTAATTGAATTAATTTATTGAGGAGTAGTGCCATCCTTAATGGACACACAAGTACTATACAAAGACAAGAAATCTACAAGAGACAATAAACACATAAATGCAAGTTTCTAGATAGAGAAATAGAAATATAAATTTATGAATCATTTCCATTTTAACCTATCACATTGATAACTATTTTTGAGGGCAGTATCTTATAATTGGGCTGGGATTTAGCTCAGTTGGTAGAGCGACGCTCTGCAGTCTCTGAGGTCCCGAGTTTGATTCCCAGCACCATGAAAACGGGAGAAGGATATGGCAACCCACTCCCGGGGCAATCCTGAAAACAACCAGCCATTGAAAACCCTATGAGGATCGCTATGAGTTTGGCACGACTCGACGGCGTTACTTTTTACTTTTTTTATCTTATAATCAGTCAACTATTTACTGGCAGTGGAAATATAAATTATTGTATTTTCTGCAAAATTCTTCAATGCACAGAATATTTCTATAAAGATTAGTATAACTTCACTTATACTAATCTATCTATCTTAAGGAAGTCATTACAACTTTTGTCATTTTTGATGTTAATGAAATCACTTTGCCTTACTTATATTGTAGAAATATATGCTATTACATAAGCAACTGATTCTGGCTGTTTCTGCCTTCTGGATAGTAATATAATTAATCTCTTTGGTAGAATAAATTTTTTTTCAAAAAATCAAAATACAATACTTTAATGCGCTTTGATGAGCCTTTTGGAGGAAAAAAAATGACTTGTGTGAAAAAAATGGCATGTATGTAATGCTAACATGCCTTTTGTAAGGAAATAAGGTGTAGCTAAAGGTGGAGGAGAAGGAAAGAGAAGGCTAGAAGAGTAAAGAGTTATGTGTGTGTGCAGAGAGAGAGTGGGGTGGAGAGAAAGTAAAACACTCATCACTGTAGATGACTGCTGGGAGGCCAAGGAGCTTGGGAAGAATGTTGTTTAGTGACAAAGTCTTTGTTGGAAGAGTTGTTGAGAAGTTTATTGCAGAATATATATGAGGTCTTGTTTCAATAGTTTAGTCATAGTTATAATGTTGTTGTTCTTGTTAGGTGCGTTGAGTTGAGATCCACTCATAGTGACCCTATATATACAATAGATGAAACACTACCCGATCCTGTGCCGTGCCAGGCACTATTATCAGTGCTTCTCTGCTATTCATAAGGTTTTCAAAGACTGATTTTTTTTTCTTTTTTGAGAGGAGGAAGTGGGCTACTAGGTCTTTCTCCCCACAGTTAAAATATTCACCTTTATTTTTCTACTCATTCAATAAAAGTCATCAATATAGACTTATCTTGTCAGAATAGGACTACTTTGTTCATGTCTGAGGAGATGTGGAATGTACAGGGAAAGAGAACAGTCACAGAAGGCAAGATATCAGTGTTACTGAGGTTTGAGTAAAGTTGGTTATGTATATTTATGTATAAAGTGAAAAAATATTCATATACATATGTCAATTAATAACAGGAGAAAAGCTAAAAAATCACCAGTAGGAAAGGTCTCAGGTATAATCATATATCTTACCCAGTAAAAAATTGTATAAACATTAAGATATTTGTCAAAAACACTATAAGAAATATGCACAAATGTTAGGCAGTGCATATATATGGGTGGGGCTATTCTTACAGCAACTTTCATCCTGGAGTTTCCTATGCTTTCTATACTAGATATACTATTGCTGTAATCAGAAAGGTGTCATAAGTTAAATTTGTCAGTACACTCTTATCTCATGCCAAAGTGCATTTTTTTTGCTATGATGTACTATTTATTTATTCACATAGGAGAAAGAAAAGTGGGTTTCAGATTGTAAAGATAGAAGCTTTTGATATATCATACATGGTAAAAGTGGCTTTGGAACTGTGAATAGCAGAAAATGAGATACTGGAACTATACAAAGTAATGGAATTTTTGCAAAACGACTACTGGTGTTAAAGCAAGCAATATTCTCTAAAAGCTTATTCATTTTTAAACATATCTAATTTACTCTATTGGACACTTCTTTTAAATGGGAAATCAACTTGGATTTTAAAATTGAAGTCAATGAAAAACTAGATTCATTTCATGCAATTCAACTCTACAGCCAATTTTTCTGATTTACATTGACCCCATAAATATGTATTATGACTACTCTATTCTTAATGCAGTTGAACCCATCATGCCAAAATTATTAAGGCTAAGGTTTGGAAAGGTTTGCTAAGATTCCTACTATCTACCTAAAACCTACAAAGAGAAATAATTTCAGTTTTCATTTATTTTATATTAGAAGTGGAGAAGTAGGTCATCTGTCCAATTTTCAAGGTAACTTGCTGTAGGGATAATGCTTTTGTTTTCCAATCACTGCTTCTCCAACTGGTGAGTAGTAGAAGCAGAAAACATGCAAACTTGAAATTGACATGCTTTGCAGAATCTGAGACGCAATGTTTCTCTGCCTATCAGTTCAGGCAGAACATATAATTATTTTCACATCTCACAGGAGTAGTTCTTTTGGCATTAGCTTTTCTTAATGCTCTGAGACGGCAATGACAGAAAGAAAAAGAAGAAGAAGGAAAAAACACATTTGGGGACTGTCATTTGCAGTCAGTTCTTTGAAACTAATTTTGGTAGGACTTTTAAATTTTACAAAACATTTATCAGGCAATTCTCTTGACGTAGAAAACAGCTATTTCTCAGTTAAATTTGCCATAAACTTCTTCCAATTCTCTTTTATTTTTGACAGGCTATTTTCAGGAAGGTCCTCACTACTGGTTAGGTAGAAGTGTGGCTGCTTTCCTAAGAAAAGTTTTGTTAATGCATTCCCTTTGTTCAACTCCACTACATCACTAGGTATTTAGGTGTTGGTTAAGGCATATAGAATTGTCTGGGTAAAAATTACAGAGCCAGACATGTTGGTGCATGACTGTAATCCCGGCAACTTGGGAGACAGAGGCAGGAGGATCACAAGTTTGAGACCAGAGTGTAATTTAGATTTAGTGGGATCATGTCTCACAAAGTAAAAAGAAAAAAAATAAGGTACAATGATACCATTATTGCAGTTGTTTTAGGATTCAATTTGTGAACTGGGAAATGATTAAGATTTGTATCTTCTGAAAACTTATCTATTAGCAGCAAAGCTCATGGTTAGATTTTGTAGGCTATTACAGAAGATTTCAGAAGGCAGCTCGAGAAGACAAAAACAAATATTATAATAAAATGTGCAAGGAGCTGGAGGCAGAAAACCAAAAGGGAAGAATGTGCTCTGTGTTTTTCAAGCTTAAGGAAGTGAAGAAAAAATTCAAGCCTCGAGTGGCAGTAGTGAAAGATTCTACAGGGAAAATATTAAATGATGCAGGAAACATCAAAAGAAGATGGGAAGAATACACAGAGTCATTATACAAGAAAGAGTTGGTAGATGACCAACCATTCCAAGAAGTTGCATACGAAGAGGAACCAATGATGTTGAAGGATGAAGTAGAAGCTGCCTTGAAAGAACTGGCGAAACACAAGGCTCCAGGAATTGATGGGATACCAATAGAGATGTTTCAACAAACAGATGCAGCACTGGAGGGGTTAACATATTTATGCCAACAGATTTGGAAAACAGCTATGTGGCCAACTGACTGGAAGAGATCCATATGTGTGCCTATTCCCAAAAAAGGGGATCCAACTGAATGGGCAAACTATCAGACAATATTATTAATATCACACACCAGCAAAATTCTACTACAGATCATTCAGAAGCGACTGCAGCAGTATATAGACAGGGAATTACCGGAAAATCAAGCGGGATTCAGAAGAGGGCGGGGAACTAGGGACATCATTGCTGATGTCAGGTGGAGATTAGCTGAAAGCAGAGAATATCCGAAAGATGTCTATCTATGTTTTATTGACTATGCAAAAGCATTTGATTGTGTGGATCATAACAAATTATGGATAACACTTCGGAAAATGGGAATACCAGAACACCTAATTGTGCTCATGAGAAATCTGTACATGAAGCAGGAGGCAGTTGTTCCAACAGAACAAGGAAACATTGAGTGGTTTGAAGTTGAGAAAGGTGTGCGTCAGGGCTGTATACTTTCACCCTATCTCTTCAATTTATATGCTGAGCAAATAATCCGAGAAGCTGGACTTTATGAGGAAGAACATGGCATCAAGATTGAAGGAAGACTCATTAACAACCTGCGTTATGCAGATGACACCACTCTGCTTGCTGAAAATGAAGAGGATTTAAAACATTTACTGATGAAGATCAAAGATCATAGCCTTCAATATGGGTTATGACTAAACATCAACAAACAAAAATCCTTACAACTGGGTCAGCACACAACTTCACAATCAATGGAGAATAGATTGAAGTTGTCCAAGATTTTGCTTTGCCTGGCTCTATAATCAACACCCGTGGAAGCAGCAGTCAAGAAATCAAAAGACGCATTGCTCTAGGAAAAGCTGTGGCAAAAGATCTCTTTAGAGTATTGAAAAGCAAAGATGTCACATTGAAGACGAAGGTGCGTCTGACTCATGCCATGGTGTTTTCAGTGGCATCATATGGTTGTGAAAGCTGGACATTGAACAAGAGAGACAGAAAAAGAATTGATGCTTTTGAATTGTGGTGCTGGAGACATCTATTGAATATACCATGGACTGCCAAAAGAACCAACAAATCTGTCCTAGAAGTACAACCAGAATGCTCCTTGGAAGCAAGAATGGCCAAACTACATCTTACATATTTTGGACATGTAGTCAGGAGAGAACAATCCCTGGAGAAGGACATCATGTTTGGAAGAGTGGCAGGTCAACACAAAAGAGGAAAACCCTCTACCAGATGGATTGACACAGTGTCTGCAACAATGGACTTAAACATAAATAAGATCATTTGCCTGGCACAGAATCGGGAAGTGTTTTGATGTGCTGTACATTGGGTCGCTATGAGTTGGACTCGACTAGACAGCATCTAACAACAATAACAACATTCAATATAACATGTCTTGTCAACACAAGGAAGAACAGTTAATACCACAGAACCGAAACTATAAGAAGATGTTAGGATATCTAATGGAAGAGGTAAATTAAAAGGAGTGCTAGTAAAACCACAACCTGATCACACTTCTTTCACGAATCCATTCATCTTACACTTGCTGAAAATTAAAACCTTATACAAAATTTTACTATTTCTCATATAGCAGGAAGATAGACAAGTTATTTCTTTTGTGTCCTGAAAGGAAATAATTATTGAGTGAGCACTAGAAACATAAAAGAGAATCCTTCCAGTAATGATATAAGCTTTTAATATTCTCAGTTCCTAAGATTACATAGACTTACATCTAGGCTAAACAATGACCGAAACAGACTGATAAAACTCTTGCAATAACTATTTCTGAAAATGAACCCTGAAAGCTTATTTTCAAACAAATTCTGTAAGCTGAGAGAATCACTAACTGAAGCTAAATAGTAATTATTCTTCAAACATTGTTGGGGGTTCAATACAAGCAATCACAGAGGATCTTTTCTATGTTGTTTTCAGTGAGATTAGAGAGAATAAATTCAGCAATCTAAGTTCTTGCTACTATAACTACAATTATATCCTACAACATTGGCATTAGACACAGTTCCCTCTGCAATCAGCAGCCAGTCTAGTATTTGGATTGATTTCCTACCTTCTTTCTGTTCTTGTATAGCCTTACACCATGTCATCTATTGAGAATGAATCAATACCTGTTATATTTCCATAATTTCATTTACTTATATGTGTGTTGTTCATACTTGTGCAATTCTTTTCTAGCTTAAAAATGATAGGTTGGTATTTACTAAGACCTAGTTCTACAAAATGTTGTTTAATATCACAAGATAGCCAGCCCTTCCTTATGTGGACTATAGCATCTTGCACTGTATCCTGTTAAGAACATAGTCACCCTAAATGTCTTTTCTGTTAGAACTGTCATTTTCTTATTAGATATACACATAAGATGATAAATCTCTTCCATTTAGGTTGTTGTTGTTGTTAGGTGCCCTTGAGTCATGTCAGACCCTCATAGGGTTTCCACTGGGATTGACTTGGGAGTGGATTGCCACGTCCTTCTCCCATTTTTGCAGTGCTGGGAATTGAACCTGGGACCTCAGAGACTGAAGAGCTGCACTCTACCAACTGAGCTAAATCCCAGCCTCCATTAAAGTAGTCACTCACTATATCTGCATTTCTAAACTGTTGATATGTCTTTTGTCCTATTATCTTCTGCAACCTGTTGATTGCACAATGCAAGAAAAGAGGAGTTAAGGTAAAGTCTATAGCATGTTCTGTGCCAAGTTTTTCTGTTATTCCTCTCTACTCTATACTATTTCCACACCATTTCCAACACTAGCTAGAAAGAAGTTTCAGAGGTAAAGTGGAGCATGTGATACAAGTGGAGATGACCTTGGCACAAGTAGATTTCAATATAAAATGTAAACATTGAGAATAGGACACTTAGGTTGACAGCTTTGGTAAAGCTGTCAAGACTCTGACAAGACAGTGAAATATTACACTGTCTTTACCAAACCACACATAAAATTAAAACCCAGATCAGGCAACTACATGATCCATGTCTATCAAAGATAGCTAAATTTCTGCAAGTGGCTTACTTATCAAAGAGAATAATGCAGAATTGCTAAACCTCAGCAGCAGTGTTTTGGTGAGAGAAAGCAGATTTCAGATTGTTTACTTTTTCAAAATTTTGTGCTACAATGTAATTATTTCTTGATTAATCTTTCATAAGCAATTAAAACATTTTAAGACTATAAATGTAATCTAATTTTTAAAAAATTGTCCCCAAAATATCAAAGAATAGTGTACATAAGAAGGCTTTAATTAACTATTATTGGAAATTGAAATAGGAGCAAAGCAGATTTTTTAAATTATTTAATGAGGTATCTAAAATCCAGACTTTATCATAAGACAGAGATAAAATTGAAAAAAATGAAGTTTCTAACATTAATTTTAGGTAAATCATTTTGGAATGGTGTTGGCAAAATGTTAAAATATACTTTTACAATAGAGTTTATGGAATTAAAAGAGACTCTCAACAGAAAGGTCAACATGCATGGCAATAAGTTTAATCTATATTTATTGAGACTCCACTATATATTGAGAAAAATTAAGCATTTATGAAATAAATTACTATATATTCTTCAAGCGAGTAATATCTGTTATGAATTAGTTATTTGTATATTTCTTATTGAAAAAGGCAAATTATTAAATTAAAATGTTGAAACACAATACACATATCATAATCTTATTTTAGTTCTTAAGACTTTTAAAATATTTATTTACATATATTTATGAAACTGAAGGGCTGAACCTAGGTCTGCACATATACTCTGCAAGTTCCCTACCACTGAGCTGCACCCCACCATCTTTTAAATTTTTTTTACTTGAGATAGGGTCTCACTAAATTTTTTTACTTGAGATTTTTTTTTACTTGAGATAGAGTCTCACTAAATTATGCAGGCCATTACTGGCCTCAAGATCTTTTTTAATTTTTTTACTTGAGATAGGGTCTCACTAAATTATGCAGGCCATCAACTGGCCTCAAATTTGTGACCATTCTACCTCCACTCCCAAATAAATATATTTTAAAAATATATTTATTTTTAAGCATACATACTTGTTACATAAGATCCTGTCTTATTTTTAAAATTTATCTATTTATTTATTATTTATTTATCTATTTATTTTTTTAGGCGTGGTCTCACTATGTAGCCCAGATTGACTGACCTGTAACTTATGATCTTTCTATCTCAGCCTCCTGAGTGCTGGGGTTACAGGCCTGTGACACCATGCCCAGCCAGTGATCCTATGTTATAAATCTATTTTTAAACTACATAGCACATGATATATTTGTTTTACTAATATGTGTATTCTAAGTATACATATGTTGTTGTTGTTGTTAGGTACTGTCTGTCATGTCCAACTCACAGTGACCCTCATGGGGTTTTCAATGGCTAATTGTTTTTAGCGATTGCCTCAGGAGTGAATTGCCATGTCTTTCTATCATTTGTGTGGTGCTGGGAACTGAACTCAGGACCTCAGAGACTGGAGAGCATCGCTTTACCAACTGAGCTAAATCCCAGCCCAAGTATACATAATTTCTGAAATACAAATGGGCACCTCTTATTTTTCTTCCAAGCCAGTTTTCCTTTTTAAATGCCACCTTTAAAAATTCACAGCAAAAAGGTGAAACAAAGTAATTTTTAAGATTATAAACTTCAAAGTAAAGTATCTTAAGCTTCTTTTATTTAGGAAAAAGACTGTATATTTTGAGGATGGAAAGATTTATTTTCCTTTCCTTTTCAATCTCTCAAAGCCAGAAACAAAGCTGTAGAATGGAGGAATAGTAGAAGAGAATTGCTGAGACTGTAGATGTCCATGGATATATACTATAACTCTTGTGATTTCTATTCTTTTCTCAGCTTTTTGGAGAATGTCTGAGCTCACCCCAGGCCAATCAGGATGGCCCAACATTTCTAAGCATGAATATAAGTCAACTTAAGACAGTTAATACCCACACCCTGCTTTGGTGCTACAAAAGTCCTTCAATGTTAAGATTTGATACCAAGAAAAAAGCATTGGGCTAAATCATCTCAGACATTCTAGTAAGAATGACTTAAATTTATGGTAAATCATCTTCTACTCTATTCAGAAGGTACTAGGACTGTATATAAAATCTCCTCCACTCTGTTTGGCTTCTCTTTTTCATACTTAGTAACAGTTTCTTTCATACTACCTTGTTGTTGTTGTTGTTGTTGTTGTTGTTGTTGTTGTTGTTAGGTGCCGTCGAGTTGGTATCCAACTCATAGCGACCCTCTTAGGGTTTTCAATGGATGACTGTTTCGGGATTGCCTTGGGAGTGGATTGCCAGGTCCTTCTCCCATTTTTGCGGTGCTGGGAATTGAACTTGGGACCTCAGAGACTGCAGCGCAGCTCTACCAACTGAGCTAAATCCTAGCCCCATGCTACCTTAGTAGCTACAAAACATAAGGTACATTTGGTGGTCTAATGAAAGATATTCAAATTTATCTTGCCTATTCCAGTTCTAAGTAGGCTTGATTCTGTTCCAAAGGGTGGTATAATCTTGCCTGAGCATCTGCGCTGATGCTGTTCATATTCTTTACATTTGCAGACATCTTTACTCCAACCTTCAGAATAGGTTCAAAACCTGACTGATGAGGTACAATTTCAAAAATTGTCAATGGTATATTCAAGACCACATAAGAATTCAGCTACAGAGAGTAGATTTATTTTATTTGAGAGGGTAAAGACCCTCAGAATTGAGCCTTATTATATTTTATCACTTTTCTTTTCCTGAATATTTTGCAAGCTATTATGGTTATGAGAGAGATTGCAGAACCCACCTCTACTTTGGGTCGTGGCTGTGTAGTATTATTACTCTACGATTAAGATTAATATTAGTATTAATAACAAGGCATTTTCCCCCTCTTTCTGTAAGTATCCCTACTTCTGCTTATTTTTCTGCAAAACAAGCATTGATGTCAGGGGATGTGGTGATCTGATTCTCTCAGTAACAGCTACTGGTCTCTCCCTTGTGCCTCTGGCTAGCTGGCTTTCTTTCTTTCTTTCTTTCTTTCTTTCTTTCTTTCTTTCTTCCTTTTTCTAGTACTTAGAGATTGAACCCAGCACCTTGCACATATTTTGCAAGTGCTCTACCACTGAGTTGTAGTCAAGCCTTTCTCCAAACCTTTTTAAATTTTTCATTTGAGACAGAATCTCGCTAAGTTACACATGCTGCCTCTGACCTTGAACCTGTGATCCTCCTGCCTCAGCCTCCTGAGTGGCTGGAATTATATGTGTGCACCACAGCACCTACTCCAGCTATTTTGAATGAAAGAATGATTGTCTGGCAGCAATACCCTCACACCAGCTGCTTAAGGTACAGCCTGACTCACTGATGTTTCAAAAAGTTTGCAGTTTGTACTGGACTTTATTTTTGCTGCCACATACACTGGTGAACTCTAGAGGACTCTGTGACAAACTCAGGTCAGAGGGGAACACTTCCCCTGGCGGCCCAGGTACAAATATAAGCCTTTGTTTGTGATTAGTGCAAACTTCCATTCTCTGGATATATGAACAGACAGCTCAGGTCACTGGAGCAGAACTGGTCAGGAGACATCCTCCTGTGCTTCCATTGGTGTTGCAACATTAGGCCCAATGAAAGGATTCTCTTGAGTGCTCCATGCTTACCTTTAATAGTGTGAGCTGACTGGTAACATGAAAGAATAGCAGAGACAGCAGAACAGCAGTGATGACAGAGGACATCAGAGGCAGTGGAGCAGCTGTGGTAGAGACAGCAGGGCCGCCAGAACACTGAGCTGAAGAAACAGCAAACCCACTGACTGTTTAACAGCTGAAGAACAGATGAGGCTGCAAGGCCGGCAACTGGAAGCAGCAGAAGGAACAGCAATGGCAGAAACTTTATGATTGCTGCCCTCTGAACAGCCACAAGAGGGACACTAGTCATGGCAATAAGAGGCAGTAGAACCATTTGAGAGAGCAACCAGGGTAGGAAGAAGAGAGAGAAAGGGCCATAAAAAGCCAAAAAAAAAAAAAAAAAAAGAATAGAAATTTTTGGCCCTGGTTGCTGGAAGAGTTCCATAGACCAATCAAGTCGTTAGGACCAAGGGTCTCAGACCCTAAACGCAGGAGGTATAATGCTGGCCACTGTGTTGTTGTGGTGTTCTTAGGTGCTGTCAAGTCAGGTCTGACTCATAGCAACACTCAGAGGGCTTTCAGTGGCTGATTGTTCCCAATACCCAGTCCTGCCCAGAAGCTGCAAAACTAGCTGCTGTTAAGGGCTGAAGATTCCTGACCTCCTTGTCCTACCTAAGAGCTGTAACACTTATAGGCTTAGGAGTTCCCATCTCCTGGACCTACATAGGAGCTGTAATACTGGAAAGGCTGAGGAATCTGGACCTCCTTGGCCTAGATAAAAGTTGTAACACTAGGAAGCATCATCTGCTGCTACTTTTTCCACCTATCTGCTGTCACTGCTTATTACTGCCAAAAGCCAAGAGACACAAATGCTGCCTCCAACCAGCATTTGAAGGGCTTTGATTGCTTGCCCATGAGTTCTATCTACTTAGAGCAAAAGGACCCCCAGCCAGCTGACTGGTGACAGTCATGCTCTAGCCCACATCTTCCAAAATTTTGTCTGTGATTTCATAGTAAATTGTATGAAATAGATAAACCAAAGAAACCAAAGTATAAAAGGTCTTTACTAGTATGACACATTCTAATATTGTATATTCTATTATTTTTAATATCATCTAAAAATATTGGTTATGATGAGAGTGATCACAATACCAGTTTGTCCAGGTTTATATTTCTTTACTACAAGTAATTATTTCTAATATCTCCTTTTCTTTGTAAAGTGTTACGTAATAAACTGCTTGTTTATTACAGTTAGAACTCACAAAATTTATTTCACAGCACAATATTTGTAGTTGAAATATTTGTGTGTCCCTACCTTGGATGAGAGCTCTGTTTCTCAGACAACATTTCTAGTTTCTCATACTTTATTCTCTACAATAGACTGAACAGTTTTACTTCTTAAAATCTTAACACAGTGCTTTGTGATGCACACATGAAAGGACTGTGAGCACATTCTTGATACTATGTGATTCTAAATAGCTCTGGTACTGGTGGTTGTAAAATTATCATGATGTACATAAGTTTTGTGCTTAATTTTTAAAATATTTGAAGAAATTCTGTGAGTAAGGATCATGGTATTAAAAGTATGATATAAGGGCCAGGCATGTTGGTCCCTGCCTGTCATCCCAATGACCTGAGAGACAAAAGCTGGACTGTGAGTACAAAGCCAGAGGCAGCTTATGTAATTTAATGAGCCCCTGTCTCTAGATAAAAAGGGGCTGAGAGTGCAGTTTATTGGTAGAGCACTTGCAAAGTATGTGTAAGGCCCTGGGTTCCCCTTCCAGTACTACAATAAACAAATTAATTGATTAATTAATTAACTAACTAATTAATTAATTTAGGTTATATAGCCTATAATTTGCCTATAGCAGTAGCCCTGTGGCATCCGATCCTGTCAGATCTTGGAAGCTAAGCAGGGTTGGGCCTGGTTAGTACCTGGATGGGAGACGACCTGGGAACACCAGAAGCTGTAGGCTTGGGAGAAGGACCTGGCAACCCCCTCCCAAAAATCAATCTGCCATTGAAAACCCTATGAACAGCAGAGAAGCACTGACCATAGTGTTTCCCCTGTTGTACAGAGGGTCGCTATGAGTCGGATACCGACTCGATGGCACCTAACAACAACAACAACAAGCCTATAATTCATTTGCATTATTTTAATTGCCTCAAGATTAATAAATTTTAAAAAGTTGTAAGATTTAGGATCTAAGCCTTGATGCAAATGCTATAGGTTAGCTAAACAAATCTCCATATTTACAATACCTTCTCTTTATTTTCCTTCACTATTGGGCCAACATTAGGTCACACTTAGTAGTTCTCATTTATATGTAGAAATCCTGAAAAGGAAAATATGTTTTTTAACCCTTCACCTATCTCTTCACCCTTTGTATTTTACTTAAGTTTCTTTTTTCTCTCAAGAATAAAGGTTGCAAAAGGCATTGTTCCCATCTTTTGATTATAATATGGGGAGTATCAGTAAGATCTCCGTACTATTTATCAGTGACCAAAAGACAGAAGGACAATAGATCCCTGGTAAATTTTGGACTATCCAAATATTTAGAATATCCAGCACACCCTTGAATGACTTCAACACAAGTAAATAATTCTACATCTATAAACCACTATGTAGGATTTTAAATTATCTGCGGAATATAAAATATTGATCTATAAAGGGTGTTGAAAATAACAGAAATACCAGCTTAAGGAGGCAAGGAACTATATAGTAAGTAACTAAAATCTCAGGATGAGAAATAAGAAACACTTTTTTAGAAGGAACAAAATATTTGAAAACATGTTTACTTCCTATAACTTGTGAAGTGGAACAATTGTCTTCTTGGATGTTAGGGGAATCTGTATTGTAACTTATTCCAAGATAATTCTTACAAGATAACAATGAATTCAAACTTTGAACTAACCACATACTTTATATATGCACATATATTTTCTCTCATTAAAGGACTTTGTAATTGTCATAAGGTAAGTAAAATTGTGCTCTAGGGATATTCATCGAATCAACAGAAATTCTTATATGGAAATCAATTGAAATTAATTATTCAGACAGTTCTTAATATGAATGGACAATGAAAAAATTGTGAAATTCTCAGAGGCCCTCAAAATTAATTTCTTGAATTACACTTCTTTTTAGCCATTTTCTCTGTACTTCTGTCAAATATTCTTCTCCAGAAAGTCACAGAACCCAAGGTTGTAAGTTGAGTGTGTGTCGAATAGGGGATGAGGAAAGGCTATTATTCAATAAACATAACCTAGAACTATTTCTAACAGAGAGTTTTAGTAAAGGGTTTAACTTTAGAAAATAGCACTTATTTCTCTCCAATCTTTAAAGCAAAACTAAGAGGAGGCATCATGGTTCCCAAATGAAAGGAAAGAGTCTGACTTCAAAAGATTCATGAAATAGCTTTAGGATATAACTTTGTCAGTTACCTTTGTACACAGAGCACTTTTCTAGAGAGAATGTCCAAATTTCCTAAGAGTTGATTGAACAACATCCCACCCAAAGATAAAATGATTCATATATTCTGAGCGTGCCAAAGATGTGTACATGTTTAAGAGGTATAATCTGCATATTAGTTGTTGAAGTTGAATTGAATTATAGTAGCAATGTGTAGCATAACATTTGCTCAAAAGATGGCATTAATCAAATGTAAGTTAGTGCCAATATACATTCTTTAACTACAAAATGGAAAGTTTTCATCCCAAGATGCATATACAGTTTTTTGCACTCGTGTGTGTGTGTGTGTGTGTGTGTTATACTATACTCTATAGTTTCTTGCTTCCTTAAGCACGCACTACTGCTATTTGCAGCACTCAATTGTGGAATCAATATTCTCTCTCAAGATTTTATATTCTCCAGATAACAAAATCCTGAATGCTGCTGCCAAGCACTATCCAACAGAAAGGCAAGCATCTTCAATAGGGAAAGCAACAAGTGGCATGTCATAACTACATAACAGCATGTGTGGAGTTTCTACTTGTTCTGTGGAGTCAGTTGAGTGTGAGCTTTAAAGTGGCCCTAAGTCATGGATTATGAATAATGCTCTAGTATGGAAATTTTTGTCAACAAATATGTGTGTTTTCACTTATCGTATTCATCACAGTTGGCACCATGCAATTTTTGGCTCTTCCTCAAAGTCAAAATGACCATGAAAGGTAAATATTTTGATTCAATTCAGTACATCAGTGCAGCCACCATAGCATAAATAAAGACATCCATGAAAAAGGAATCCAGAACTGCTTCAGAACGTGGTAAGAATAATTTGGATAAGTATGTTTGAAACCAGGGAGAGTATTTTGTGGAGAATAATGGCAATGTGTCCTTCACTGTCATATTTTTTCATTCAAACATTTACCATATTTTTGGAAGCAAGCATAAACGTGTGCGTGCACATTGTGTGTGTGTGTGTGTGTGTGTGTGTGTGTGTGTACATTTTTAAATAGTTGTCTGGAAATGTGAGAAAAGTAGTCTTTCATTTTGATCCTCTAAAACAAGGCAGTGTATGCATGGCTTGGGCTCTATAGTCAAAAATAAAGCATTAGAGCAGTTGTTTAAATTAAAGGGCAGCTCTTTCCTAATGTAGGAGACAAGAGCCATGAGGAAGGCATTCCAAATAGGTAATAGGCATGCCTGCAGTCTAATACTAGACAACAAACCCTTGTTATTATTATAAAGATGCCTTCTTCAATGGGTGAAAGCATGTCTGCTATTTTTGAATCATACAAAATGAAGTGAAATCCTTACCAGCTCTCTTTTTGACCCCCTAATGAACATCCTGTGTTATGAATCCTTACCAGCTCTTTCTGGAACCCCAAGTGAAATGCTCTGCTTCATATTTTCTATTTGGCCTTCAGATGTACTTTTCTCCCTCCCCTACTCTGCTGTGAGGCCACAGGGATGAAGGATGTGGACAGCAGTAATAGCCTCCATAGATTTCTGATTTTTGGTTGGTATAGCAAATGAATTCATTGGGAAGAGACTAGAAAGAAACAGGACAGAGTGATTGTTGTGTAACTTTTGTTTCTTCTCAGGTAGATTACTGTAGTTCTGCTGTTTCCCATCTCAAAGGCTCTTATTAAGCATCTTATTAAGCATCTTATTAAGCATCTCAAATGCTCTTATTAAGGGGCTGTTTCTGCCAGCCATTGTTTACGGTCATCACAGCTTCCCTCCTTGCCTAGAAATGTTATGAACTTTCAACCACCTTAGATATTACAGATGTTATACACAGAGAGACTTGCTATGTGTTTATGAATATATATTATGGAGCTCTAGACAGACAGATATCCCGGTAGGCATAATAAAAGACCACCATTATCTACCTCTAAATTTTATTCTTTTCTTTCATTTTTTTTTTCTTTCTTTTTTTTTTTTTTTGGTGGAAGGGCAAGGTGCTTCTCTTTGGGATAGAAATAAAATGGGATAGAACATCTTATTATAAAATCACTCCAGGGCATTGTCTTGTTATTCAAAGTTAGGATCAGTGGGAAGACTGATCTTCAGAACTGGGTGATCAAGATTTTTATGTAATAAGATAACTGAAGTTTTGATCATGGGGGAATATATTAAATCAGAATTAAAATGATCAGTGCATTTGTGCATGTTTCTATATAAATGATCTCTAGAAGATGTATCAGAAGAAGTATCAAATGTAATAATTTGTAATGTAATAATGTGTACAGTGTGAGTGAGGAAAATTTCACTGACTACCAATGGTTACATTTAAGTAGAGAATCTATGTCGCTTCCAGAAAAACAGTTAACCATTTAAACTGAACAAAGTAAGGTTTCTTTTGTGTCTGTCTTCAGAAGTGGACTGAACTGCTTCTCCTTTGGATTGAGAGGGCTATGAGTTTATTTTCTAGAGAGCTGGACACCTTCAAGAATGAAATATTAGATTTGATGCTCTCATGATAAATGAGAAATACAATGGTAAAAGGGAGAAGGACCCAGCAGCCCACTCCCAAAAAAACAATCAGACATTGAGGACTCTATGAATAGCAGAGAAACACTGATAGTAATGTTTCACCCATTGTACATAGGGTCACTATGAGTTGGACATCGAGACACCGACTCCACGGCACCTAACAAGTGAGTCAGTGTTCAAAGGCACCTAACAATAGCACAATGGTAAAAAAAAAATGCATCACTAATTATTTTATCATATTTTGTGGATCACTGCATAACAGTATACTGGAAAATCATCAAAGAGCTAGAATTTGTGGAATTAGAGGCACTATCTAGATGGAGCCTGTAGCCCTAGGCCTGTGGCCTCCAATCTCATCAGATCTCGGAAGCTAAGCAGGTTTGGGCCTGGGTAGTACTTGGATGGGAGACCGCCTAGGAACACAGATGCTGTAAGCTTAGGAGACGGACCCAGCAACCACTCCCAAAAGTCAATCCATCACTGAAAACCCTATGAACAGCAGAGAAGCACTGACAATAGTGTTTCGCCTGTTGTACGTAGTGTCACTATGAGTCGGATGCTGACTGGAGGTCACCTAACAACAACAACAACAACAACAACAACAACAACAACAACAACAGCAACATCTAGATGGAAGGAAAAAGGTCAAAAGAACTATCGCCCAAAAATATCTCCATAGGCTGGAACCTGCATAGAAAAGTTGACCGATTTTAATCCTGGAGAGGCAGGAGTGACTCCAAAGCTTTTAAAAACAGTATGTCTAATTTTAAGTTGAAAGTTTTGTTTTCAACGATATATCTTTTTTATTTTGAAATCTTCAAAGCTCTTCTTTGAGTCATATTTGAGGAGAGATGGTGTTAGGGTCAAGGACAATAGGCTGCCATGAAAAAGAAAAGGATAGAATGCATCTGAGGAAAAAAGAAAATGTACCATTAGAATCTTGTGGAGTTTGACACAAAAATCCTTACAGAAAATATTTTTTTTGTGTGTTCACTGCCCAGAATATCCCTGGAGGTACTGAGAAGAATCCTATGTTTTCCACAATATGAGTAATTTTAATTAAATCTTTTCCTTTACTTTTCCTCTACTTTTTTCTTTCTTTTTTTGAGGTACTGGGAGGTTGAGCTTAGGGCCTCATACATACTTTTACATGCACTCCAACACTGAGCTGCACATTCCTATCCCCATTTAAATTTTTTATAGTGAGACGGGATCTTGCTACACTGGATGCCTCTGGCCTCTAGCTGGGGATCCTCTTGCCTTCGCCTCCAGAGTAGCTAGGATAACAGGAGTGCACCGTGCCTATGCCAGGCTTTAATTTAATCGTAAAGCACTGAATGGATTTAAGTAGCTGGATGGTTTGGGATCATCTAGTAGACCTATCAGTTACATTTGTATATAACAAAGATGTTTTCACACCTGAGAAAGAAAGATCATATTTCATAAATTAAACTTTCAATATATAAATTTATTTACCCCTAAGAATACTCTAAATGGGCTACAAAGAGCAATGGTCGTGATGTCTAAATATAAAATTGTAAAGGTCAAATTAGAAATTCACATTAAGTAGAACTTAAGCAATTAGTTTGTGAATCATACATTATTTAAAATAGGAACTGTTAATTGATATTTTTAATATGCAGTGGAAATGGAGATGAATAAGGAATGGTTTCTATTGTTGAGTAATTCATTGTATGGAGTTTGAATGATATCTGTAACCAAATGATCATAATAAAAAGTTCTAAATGTCCTAGTAATAATGCCTAAGCAAGACATGGAAATACCTAGGAAAGATCACCTAATGTCCTAGATTAGGACATGAATGCACCATTCTGTTAAACAGAAGGGAATGTATGAATTTGCAAATGTGTATAGGGGCAGAAACTTTAATTCAGAGGAAGCAATATACATCAGGAGCAAAGAAGTTTGCATGACCATGATAATAATGTTGTTATTATTGATGTTGTTGTTAGGCTCCATCAAGTCGAATCTGATTCATAGGAACCTTGTGTACAACAGAACCAAACACTCCTCAATCTGTGCCAGACACAAGATCTTATTTATGTTTAAGATCATTATTGCAGTCACTGTGTCAATCTACCTAGTTGAGGGTCTTCCCTTTTTTTCATTTACTTGGAGCTCTCCTAAACATGATGTCCTTTTCCAGGGATTGATCCCTCCTGACATGTCCAAAATACACAAAACACAGTCTAGCCATTCTTGCTTCCAGGGAGCACTTTGGTTGCATTTCTTCTAGGACAAATCTGTTGGTTCTTTTGGGCGTCCATGGTATACTCACTACTCATCTCTAGCACCATAATTCAAAAACATCATTTCTTCTCCTGCCTCCTTTATTCAACATTAAGCTTTCACAACCAAATGATGTGACAGAAAATACTATGGCATAACTCAGGTGCACCTTTGTCTTCAATGTGACATCTTTACTTTTCAAAACTTTAAAGAGGTCTTTTGTAACAGTTTTTTCCAATACAATACATCTTTTGTTTTCTTGACTGCTGGTTCCAGGGGTGTTGATTGTAGAACCAAGTAAAGCAAAATCTTGGACAACTTCAATCTTTTCTCCATACATGATGAAGCTATGCACTGACCCACTTGTAAGGATTTTTCTTTTGTTGAAATTGAGTCGCAATCCATACTGAAACATACTCACACTTAATAGTCACATAGTAAATGGTTCAAATCCTTTTCACTTTCAGAAAGCAAAGCTGTGTCATCTGCATAAAGCACATTGTTAAGGAGACTTCCTGCAATCTTTATGCTGCATTCTTCTTCGTAGAGTCCAGCTTCTTCTTTTATTTGCTCAACATAGAGATTGAAGAGGTATAGTGAGAGGACACAACCCTGATGAACACCCTTCTCGACTTTAAACTGAGAAATATTTCCTTGTTCTATTTGAATGACTGCCTCCTGGTCCATGTACAGATTCTTCATGAATACAATTAAGTGCTCTGGTATTCCCATTCTTCACTGTATTATCTGTAATTTGTTATGATCCTCACAGTCAGATGCCTTTGCATAGTCAATAAAACATAGATAGACATCTTTCTGGTATTTTCTGCTTTTGGCTAATATCTATTAGACATCAGCAATGATGTCCCTGGTTCCATGCTCTTTTCTGAATCTGGCTTGATTTTTTGGCACTTCCCTATTTATATACTGCTGCAGTTGCTTTTGAATGATCTTTAACAAAATTTTACTTGCAAGTGATATTAATATCATTGGATAATTTCCACATTCAATTGGATCCCCTTTCTTGGAAAAATGCACAAATATGAATCGCTTCCAGTCAGTTGGCTGCATAACTGTTTTCCAAATATCTTGGCCTGAAAATATTAGGACCTCCAGTGCTACATCTGTTTGTTGAAACATCTCAATTGATTTTCCATCAAATCCTGGGGCCTTGTGTTTCACTAATTCCTTCAAGGCATATTCCACTTCCTACTTCAGTACCATGGGTTTCTGATTATGTGGAACCTCTTGAAATGGTCATCCACCAATTCTTTTTGGTACATTGTGTTTTCCTTCAATCTTCATTTCATGTTTCCTGCATCATTTAATATTTTCCCTGTAGAATCTTTCACTATTGCCATTTGAGGCTTGAATTCATTCTTTAATTCTTTAAGCTTCATACAAAACAGACCATGTTCTTCTCTTTTGGTTTTCTATCTCAAGCTCTCTGCACATTTCATTATAATGTTTGATTTTGTCTTCTCAAGCTACCCTCTGAAATCTTCTGTCTAGTATTCAACTTTGCCATGTCCTCCTTTGATTTTAGTTGCTCAACCTTTAAGGTCAAGTCTCTTCAGACATGGAATCTGGTCTTTTCTTTTTTCCATGTCTTTTCAGTAAAATTTTGCTTTCCTCAGTATTGATGTCTTTGATGTTATGTGACAAATCTTCGGTTTTTTGATCATTAGTATCTTAAGTATCAAATCTGTTCTTGAGATAGTCTCTGAAGTCAGGTTGGATTTACCCAAGGTAATACCTTGGCTCTCATACACTTGTTCTATTTTTCTTCAGTTTCATTATGAATGTACATATGAGAGTTAATAGTCTGATCAACAATCAGCTCCTGGTCTTTTTTTTTTTTTTTTTTTTGACTGTTGATATTGAGTTTTTTTTGTCTCTTTCCAGAAATTTAGTCAATATGGTTTCTGTATGTTCTATTTTGTGAATGCCATGCATATAGTCACTGATTTTTGGTGAAAAAATATACTTTCAATGAAAAGTTTATTGGTCTGACTAAATTCTATCATGTAATCTCCAGCATCATTTCTATCACAAAGTCTATATTATTCAACTACAGAGCCTTCTTTCTTTCCAACTTTTGCATTCCACTAATTACCAGTACATCCTGATTGCATGTTTAACCTATTTTATATTGCAAATGTTGATAAAAAATCTCCGCTACCTTTATTTATGGCTTTGGAGGTACATGTCTAAATTTGAATAATAGTCATATTAACTGGCCTTCCTTTTAGGCATATGGATATTAATCTATCACTGACAGCATTGTACCTCAGAGAGGTCTTGAGATACCTTTTTTGATGATGAATACAACTCCATTTCTCTCAAATCTGTCATTTCTGCCATAGTAGATTATATGATTATCTGGTTCAAAAGGTCCATGCCAGTCCATTCTAGCTCACAATTTCCTAGAATGCTGATCTTTATGTGTTCCATTCCCTTTTGACAACTTCTAATTATTCTAGATTCATACATACTATGTACATTCCATGTTCCAGTTACTAATGGATGGTTACAGTTGTTCCTTCTCATTTTGACTAATGCCATATCAGCAACTGCATGTCCCTGGAACTTTTCTCCATTTCTGTCATTAAGATTGACTATACTTTGAGGAGGTAATTCTTCTCTAGTTGTCTTTCGAGGTTTTCCAACCTGAGGGACTCATTTTCAGTCACAATATCTGACAGTGTTTCTCTGCTAATCATAGGATTTTCAATGGCTAGTTGTTTTAGGAGGAGATTAGCCATGTCCTTCTCCCTGGTTTGTCTTAGTTTGGAGGCTCAGCTGAAACTTGTCCACCATGGGTGACCCTGCTGGTATCTGTAATACTTGTAGCATAGCTTTCAGCATTACAGCAACATGAAAGTCCTCATAGCATGGGAAACTGACAGACACATTTGGGGTGATCAAGTTAGGAAGTTTGTATTTTTACTCCTGGACCACTGAGGTTTTAAGTAGTGAGGTGAAAGTGATATATTACATAGGCATGATCTATACAAAAGTATACTTGAATATTATATTTATGAGCTAATCCCAAAGACCTGCAAAAATTCAATGGATTAGATACCTTGAACTGCATTCCTTGATCATGTAACATGCCTAGTTCAGGGTTCTGTTCAGCAGGCAAATTGCCTCCAAACTAAAATGCACAGACTCAGCTCCTTCTAGACTTAGTACTCTGCCATGTTCTGAGACCATGTGGTCATGTTTTGTTTTATTTTATTTTATTTTATTTTTTCTGGTACTGGGAGGTTTAACTCAGGGCCTCACACCTGCTTTAGAAGCACATTGCCACTGAGCTACAACCCCAATCCATATTTTACTTTTTATTTTGAGACAGCATCTCACTTATTTGAGCAGGTGAGCCTCTGCCTCAAACTTAAAATCCTCTTGCCTCAGTCTCCCAAATTGCTGTGACCACAGGCAACTGGCACTGCTCCCAGATTCATGTTGTCTTCTGAGCCAACTATTACATGCTGGAAGAGAATATGAAACATATGTGCACGCATGCATAAAATGGGCAAACAGAAACTGGCACAAATTTCTTCCATTGATTTGACTGTAGTCTTGATCCTATGCCTACCAAATGACAAAGTATATTAAGGGATATATTTTTGCTGTAAACCCAGAGCAAAAAGGTTCAAAGTACAGCTCAAATCCAAATATCTCAAAGATGCTTTTTTGTTCCAGGTACTGGAGGACTGAACCCAGGGCTTTGCACATACTTTGCAAGCCCTCTTCCACTCGAGCTGCACACCTTGCTCCCTTTTATTTTATTTATTTGCTTATTTTTTGTGGTAGTTGGAGGATGAACCCAGGGGGTTACACATACTTTGCCAGTGCTCTAAACTGAGCTGCACCCTGAGCCCCTTTTTATTTTTTAATCTTGTGAGAGGGTCTTGCTAAGTTTTGCATGTTCCCTCTGGCCTTGAATCAGAAATCTTCCTGTCTCATCCTCCCCAGCCACTGGGATTACAGATATCCATCACCACCCTGGCTTTCAAGATACCATAATATAGATAAATGGCTTCCCACTCAAGATATCTAATAATTAACATACTAATTTTTAAGGAAACTAAAATGTAGAATGTTGAAGATATATAGTTGAATTTTGTAGCAATAAGTTAGAAAAAATTGACATCTCTAACCTTGCTGTGCAAAGTAAAAGGAACATTTTCAGTCAAGTATTTGTTTCAAACAAATATAGATCCTTTAAAATATAGTATATAGATCCTTTAAAAATATTTCTCCAAAGGGCCTTTTCATCTAGTGACCTCTGAAGAAGCTCTTGGGGCCAAGCACAAAGTTAAAATGAATAGGGCACACTTATAGACTGGAGATGACTCAGGAAGGCAAAGATAAGACAGTATATAATTTCACAAGCAGTGAACATAATAAGCATCTATTTGTGAAAATCAGTGCTTTTTACTTGAACTTGAAAACTTTGTCTAAAAATGAGCCATCTGATATTCCAGAGAGAGTATATGAAGTGATGAGAAGAGTTAAAAAAAGAATCTTTTGAAAGAATTTCAAAATAAGGTGGATGGTAAGGGATACAAAGACCTTCAGGACCCGAATAGATATAAAGAAGAAAGGAGTTTCCCCACAGAATCTTCCAGCTATGGAAAACATTTATGAAAGAACTCAGATTACATACTATAGGGGGCACCAGACCTGACACTAGTGACCTAAACAAAACCCTTCCTCATTGCTTTCCTCATCATTTACTATAAGTCACAATACTAACAGCTAATTGTGGCTAACATTTGTAGCAAATTCTCTTGAGATATAAATAGCTTTGTAGTTATGCATAGATCCCATATTATGGTATTTAATCATAAACACTTCTTAACACACTGCTCAATAAGAAAAAAATGCCATTATTTTAATTTAAATTATTTTTTTATCACACACTTATCTCACTAGAGTGACTTGTATCTTAGGTCACTTTTCTTCAATTTGTTCCACATATTGCTGCCAGATTGAATATACTAAAGTATAATGATCATTTCACTTTCCAGAATGAACATTTTTCAGTCACTCCCTATTGTCCATTGCTTATACTCCTATGCGTATTGAGTGTGCTCCTTCGTTGTTCAAACTCTGCCTATCTTTTCAGTTTTACCTCTTTCTTTCTTGTCATTGACATATGATGCTTCAATTATGCTAAAATATTTCTTCAGATAGACTTTTCAATTGTCATACAATTATGCATTCTTTTGAATGTTCCACACTATTCTATCCACCAGGATACTTATTCCAATGTTATTAAATATCCACTTTTAGGAAAATTTCACTGTTTATCACTGATTATGATGCTCATTCTTGATACTCTCAGACTACTTGGTGTACGTTCATCATTGATCTTTGAGTTGCAGTTCTTAGCAATGGTTTACCTATCAATCTTCCATATTAGCCTTCAAGCTTTTGGGAAGTGGAGCATATATATGTTTTCTCTTTCCTTTCTTTGGAATCACACCATCAAGTACAGTTTTAAAAGATACAGAGTGCATAGTCGATGTATTTATTGAAAATGTGTTCAGTGTGGACTATTTAGACAACTATCTTCATGAAAGGAGTTGTTGTCCAGCTGACAGCAAATAGTCTCCCACTAACACCTCCTTCAGAATTTTCCTTCACCACGGAAAGCTACCTAATCCAAGGTCTATAGCTTATATTGGATCAGGTGGGACATAACATGAGGATAAGGGAGACATTATTGATTTGCTTCCAAATCAATTTGCTTCCAAAGTTACCAGATTCAATAGCTTGGTAAGGACCAACAGAAAATCTTTTAGAAGTATAAACAATGAGCTGAATAATTTTTGTGAAATACAAATGCCAGAATTTTCATGGATGTTAATTCAGGAAAGGATTGAAAAATGCAATGGAAGACACATCATAGCATTATGCCCATGCTAAATGATGTTTAACTTACTGAGACCCTGAGGAATGTCTTGGGAGGAACATGCTGGCATAACTCAAAAATCAATGGTGTCTGCTTTTGTTCATTGAGATAAGCCATTGCAGTGTTAGACTAACTGATAGCAATGAGGATCACAGGATTTGAAAATATTAACAGCAATATACAACAATATACAATGATTAACTGCCTAGAGATAGGTGGATTAAAATTTCATGATGAACAGCACATTTAAATTGCAGACAAGGAGAGTTGCCCTAGGCAGAATTATAGGGATAGGTTATAGAATTTAATGTCCCTTTGGGAAATGATAAATGGGCAAGCAACAAGGACATGCTCTTTTGATGTCATCAGATTAAAAACAAGGGTGGATAACCAAGTTGCTAGCGAAATGAACATCCACAAAACAATATCAAATATAAAAAAAAACTGTGTGCCAGTTTTTTGTCCTTACATCAAGTGCTTGAAGATTATTCCAGGTCTTTTAGAGGAAGGACCTTATGACACCATGGAACATACTTTGATAATAATTTTCTAAGTGCATCCCCAAGTTTTCTACATTCATTTATTTATATAAATATACTGATGAATGAAAAATATCCAAATCTATTGAAACACATTAGTTAAAAGGATGACATTGATATCCATTAACTTGGTCCATCTTTATTTCTTCTCCCTTTCCTCTTCTTAATAAGGGCACTAATCTCTTTCATGAAGCCTCCATATTTATAACTTAAATTCCTCTGAAAGTCCTTATCTCCAAATTATATCTCATTGGGGAACAGAGTTTCAATAGATAAATTTGATGTGGGGTGCACAAACATTAATTTCATAGCAGCACTCTTTGAAACAACCAGCTGCCTCAGCCAAGAAATTTCAAAAATAATATCATTTCTGTGGAAGATGGAAAAATTAGCTCTACTTTTGAGAATCTAAAATATGCAGAGATGGTAGTTCCCATGGAATTCAACAGCTTGAATCAGATGAAAAAATCATGGCTAATTCTCTTATCTCCCTGAGGTTGGTAAGTCATGGATAGTCCAACAAATGGGAATAGAGTCCACAAAGATACAGGGGTCTTCCAAATTAGTCAAATTTTTAAACATTTAGAGATCACTGGAATATCAAAATATCCATTCTAAAGTATCAGTTCTTAAAAGGCCTATAATTTTTGTTGTCATTGTAGATAGCATGACCTGGCTCCAGAATTCCAGGGGGCTTTGTTGTAATACATCCATAAGCACTTTACAAAAAGTCCATGAGATATTCCATCCTTCCACCATGTAGTCAGGGTTCTCTGGGGGGTGTGGAGATATATATATATATATATATAATCTCCTCAGCTCCTCAACACATCTGTCAGTTTACCATACTGTGGGGGCTTGCATGTTGTGATGAGGCTAAAAGCAATGCCACTAATATCTCAGATACCAGCAGGGTCACCCATGGTGGACAGGTTTCAGCTGAGCTTCCAGACTAAGACAGACAAGGGAATGTGACCTGACAATGAACTCCTGAAACAACTAGCCACTGAAAATCCTATGAATAGCAGAGAAACACTGTCAGATATAGTGCCAGAAAATGAACCTCCCAGGTTGGAAGGCACTCAAAAGACTATGGGCAAGAATTGCCCTCTCAAAGTAGAGTCTATCTTAATGATGAAAGTAAAGCCCCAGGGACCTCCATTTGCTGTTGTGGCATGATTCAAAATGAGGAGAAACAACTGTAAACACCCACTAATAATTGGAACATGGAATGTACATAGTATGAATCTAGAAAAATTAGAAATCATTAAGAGAGAAATGAAGCTCATGAACATTGACATTCTAGGCATCAGTGAACTAAAATGAACTGGTACAGGCCATTTTGAGTCAGACAATCATATGGTCTACTATGCTGTGAACAACTAAAGAGAAATGAGGTTGCATTCATCAACAAAAAAGATATCTCAAGATCTGTCTCTAAGTACAATGCTTCAGTGATAGAATAATATCCACACACCTACAAGGAGGGAGAGTTAATATGACTATTATTCAAATTTACACACCTATCACTAAGACCACAAATAAAGATAGGGAAGATATCTACCAGCTTCTGCAATCAGAAATTGATCAAACAGGCTCTCATGATGCGCTGATAATGACTGTTGACTGGAATGCAAAAATTGGAAACAAAGAAGGCAGCTCAATAGTTTGAAAATACGGCTTTGGAGACAGAAACAATGCTGGAGATTGCATGATAGAATTTTGTCAGATCAATGACCTTTTCACAGCAATTACAACTTTTCACCAACATAAATAAGAACTATACATATGGACTTCCCTCAACATCAACAAAACAAAAATCCTTATAACTGGGTCAGTATGCAACTTCAAAATAAATGGAGAAAAGATTGAGGCTGTCCAAGACTTTGCTTTACTTGATTCTACAATCAACATCTTTGGAAGCAGCATTCAAGAAATCAAATGACATGTTGCTTTGGGAAAAGCTGTGGCAAAAATCTCTTTAAAGTATTGAAAAGTAAAGATGTCACATTGAAGACAAAGGTGTGCCTGACTCAGGCCATAGTATTTTCAGTAATCTCCAATGGTTGTGAGAGCTGGACATTGAACAAATGATACAGGAGAAGAATTGATGGTTTTCAATTATGGTGCTGGAGATGCATGTTGACTATAAGATGGACTGCCAGAAGATCCAACAGATCTGTCCTTGAAAAAATGCAACCAGAGTAGCCCTTAGAAGAAAGGATGGCTAGACTGTGTCTTGTGTATTTTGGGCATGTAGTCAGGAGGGACCAATCCCTGGAGAAGGACCTCATGTTTGGGAGAGTGGCAGGTCAGTGCAACAAAGGAAAACCCTCAACTAGATGGACTGACACAGTGTCTGCAAGAATGGGCTTAAGCATAAATAAGATCATGTGCCTGGCACAGAATTGAGGAGTGTTTCATTCTGCTGTACATAGGGTTGCTATGAGTAGGACCTGACTTGAGGACACCTAACAACAATAACAAACAAGAACATAGCCTCAGCTTGCACTATGATTTTAGAGCTTATAACTCATTCATTGGAATAGAATCTCATGTGATATACCAGACCAGCTAGGGAGATATGGGAATGAATCATATTATACAAGATCTACTGGTTGAATCAAATGGAATACAATTGATTTATATCCAAATATCATAACATCCAATGATGTACATTCGAATGGTTGCTTTATTTTGCAGTTAAAATGTCAGCTTGTAGATGATGATATAAAAAATTGACACATCACCTTATATACTATGTACATTGAATCAAAACCTTTGTATTCTGCCTTGTCCCCAGTTGAATATATTAATCTCCATAATTCTTTCTCTGCAGTACTATGGTTCCAGGTCCTCAAATTTGGCATACTTCTATCAGAGAATTCAGTGAATTTGTATTGAATAATAATTAAGAACTTTATCTGAACACTTTTTTCTGAACAAGAAATCAAGGAAAGGAATCACTACCTTGGCATGGATAATTGATATTGATTACTACTTTGTATGATTGCTGTTGCTCAAGGACATAGAGAAATATGTATACACCTAGGCTATGTTTCCTTGACCAACTAGGATAAGTAAATATGCAAGGGATTGAGAAAGTCCAGATGACAAGAGACTCAGGCCCATCATGGATGAAGTTCTAGTTCATGTCATTATTTAAGTCACTATAGGTAACAGAAGTAATTAGTTGAAAATAAGGGGAATTTGAATCAATAGGATTTGATGAAGGCAATGAGTATTAGTTGTGACTCTGAGACCAGTGAAATATTGCAGTGACTAGAGCTGTAGGTCATTTAACTTATCTACGACTTCTGTATTTAATTCCGTGTAGAGAGACCCACTGGAATCCTAAAGGTGGTGCACCTAAGTGGATATGAAGAAGTAGACCCAAGTTAAAAGGATGGACTATATTTACCATGGATACTTACAGTAACATTTATCTTTGAAAGATGGCTTATTGTGATATTGGCACAGAACTTCCAACTGTTAATGACTTCAGCATTACCTCAGGTCTACAAAAACACTTTACCAAAAAGCTGTTCCATTATTGAAGCAATATCCCACAAAATCCTATCTGTGAGCATATACATGTTGGGATATAAAGCTCTGGACATTTCAATTCAATGATTGACATTGTGGAGAACTATGACGCTCCAGAACTTGCAGTGTTATACTGTAGCATATTTGCAGGCTGGAGACTTTTATCTTTAATAAGTATCTTGTGTGCCAAAATGATTTTAGCATTTGCTACTGAAAAACTTAACTGACAACAAGGAATTTTGAAGTGTAATTGTTTTGTCAGATATGAGAATCATATCAAAGATTTCTGTAGAAACATATTTATATGCGTGATACTTGATACCATTTCCAACTTATAGTTTTGTTGTTGTTGTTAGGTACCATTGAGTGGGTGTCCAAATTATAGCAACCCTATGTACAACAGATGAAACAGTGCTTACTTACTGTTCAGTGCTTCCTTAATATTCATAGGGTTTTCAATGGCTGGTTGATTTTTGGGAGTGGGTTTCTGGATCCTTCTCCCAAGCCTACAGAACATGGTGTTTGCAAGTGGTCTCCCATCCAAGTACTATCCAGGCTTGACCTTGCTTACCTTTCCAAGATCTGGCAGGATTGGATGCCACAGTGGTATTGCTACAGGCATTATTTTTATTAGCATATATTAATTGTTCAAAGAAATGTGTTTCATTGTGATATTTTCATAATGCATATAATGCATGTATGGTATAATTACCAACTCGATGACCCTTTTAAACACCCATTTCCTCCAACTTATCCCCTTCTGCATCTCTAATTGTTCTACTTTTAATTTGATGTCCTTTTTATTTTTTTTTCTAAGTTTCACATATGAGAAAAAGCACACATACATTTGTCTTTCTGACTTTGGCTTATTTTACTTAATATTATATTCTCTAGTTCCATTCATTTTCCTGCAAGTGACATAACTTTTTCTTTATTGTTGAATAGAACTCTCTCGTGTATATATACCATATATTTTTATCCATTCATCTGCCTATCTGACACCTATGGTAATTCTATAACTTCACTATTATGAATAGTGCCATGATAAACATAAGTATGTGAGTATCTATACTTTAAGCTGACTTGGATTTCTTTGAGTATATATCCAGAAGTATTATATCTGGATCATATGGTAGTTCTAATTTAATTTTTTTGAGAAACCTCCATAATGGTTTTCATAGTGGCCTCAGTAATTTACATTCCTATTAACAGTGTGTAAGTTTTTCTGTTTCATCATATCCTTGTGAGCATTTGTTGTTAATTGTTTTTTTTTTATGATAGCATTCTGACCAGGATGTGATGGAATTTCAATATAGATTTGATTTACACTACCATAGTGGCTAAGGTTGTTA
Source organism: Pedetes capensis (assembly GCA_007922755.1). Taxonomy (NCBI): domain Eukaryota; kingdom Metazoa; phylum Chordata; class Mammalia; order Rodentia; family Pedetidae; genus Pedetes; species Pedetes capensis. The sequence continues at coordinate 33,000 of VMDO01018110.1, forward strand.
AATATGTTTTCATGTATTTTTTGTCGATTTGTACTTTGAAAAAGTGTCTATACAGTTTATTTTCCTATCTATTCATTGGACTTATTGCTCTTTTCAGTGTTTAATCTTTTGAGTTCTGTATATATTATGGATGTCAGTCCCCTGAGTGATGATTAGCTGGCAAAGATTTTCTCCCATTATGTATGCAGTTTCTTCACTCTCATAAATGTTTTCTCTTTTTATTGCAGAAGCCTTTTTAATTTTATGAAATCCCATCTGACAATTCTTGCTAGTGTGTTCTGAGCTATTGGGGTCCTATTCAGATAGTCATTGCCTATGTTGACATATTTACATGTTTCCACTAGTTTTTCTCTAGTAGTTTCAAAGTTATAGGTCTTACATTAAGGTTTTTGTCCATTTCACAATGATTTTTGTATGAGAATCTGGGTTTAGTTTTCTACACATTGTTGTTGTTGTTAGGTGCTGTTGAGTCGGTATCCGACTCATAGCGACCCTCATAGGGTTTTCAATGGCAGACTGTTTTGGGATTGCCTTCGGAGTGGATTGCCAGGTCCTTCTGCCATTTTTGCGGTGCTGGGAATTGAACTCGGGACCTCAGAGACCGCAGCGCAGTGCTCTACCAACTGAGCTAAATCCCAGCCCCTTTCTACACATAGATAACCAGTTTTCCCAGCCCTACATGTTAAAGAGGAAATCTTTTATGCAATGTATGGTCTTCGCACCTTTTATCAATAATCAGATAACTGTAGTTGTGTGTGTTTCTTTCTGAGTCTTGTATTCTATTCCATTGGTTTATCTGTTTTTGTGCTAAATGCCAAGTTATTTTTGTTACTATGATTCTGTAGTATAGTTTGAAGACACATATTGTGATATTTCCAGCATTGTTCATTTTGCTCAGGATTGCTTTGTCTATTCTAGATATTTTGTGATTCCATATGAATTTTATGATTTTTTTTCTATTTCTGTGAAGAATGGCATTGGAATTTTGATGAAGATTACATGGAATCATATCAACACACAGCAGGTCTCTCTCCTAGATGTTTGGTCACAGCTCCCAAATGGAAGCATGCACTGCTACCTTCTGCAGCCCATCATGTACTTCTACCACATACACCTGTGTCCCCAAGTCTGCATCCAAGTCACACCCAATTTCCTTAGCCCACACTGACTCTCAGTGTTGTTTCTCACTTTAGCTAGTGAAGAGAAGGAGCTATTGGGAAATGGAGATGTAAAATGCTTCCATTGGCTGTAATGTTTGATGGTAATACATCTCTTGAGATGATTCCCAAGCATAGCACCAGTGAATAAAGTAGGAAGAGTTGAGGTAAGCTTTCTCTAGTACTTGTTTGCTGTGCAGATCACAGATCTCTTGTCTTTATGTTTCTGCAGAGTGCCAGATTGTGTACCTGTGGAGCATACTGAGGCTTTCCTTCTCTCTTTTGCTCAATGCCCTGCTGAAGAGTGTTCTCTTTTTCTTCCATGTTTCCAGGAACCTGATATAAGGTATCTGTGTTTCTTTTTTTTTTTTTTCTTTCCTTTTCTTTTTTTTTTTTCCAGTACTGGGAGTTGAACCCAGGGCCTCGTGCTTGCATAGTTTGCAAGTTCTGGGCCACTGAGCCACACGCCTAGCACCCCCCCTTTTTTTTCTTTTTACTTTTTTGAGACAGGGTCTTGCTAAATTACACAGACTGCCTCTGGTCTTGAACTTGTTATCCTCCTACCTCCACCTCCCGAGCCACTGGTATTACAGGCATGCATCACCGCACCCAGCGATTCTGTGTTTCTTTAAAAAATTTAAAGTCCAATATTTCTGGATTTCACCTGGCCACTGCTTACTGTTTACTCTTTCCCTTCAGTGCCTTTCCACATCACCCACACCTCCCTGTAGCCATGAATCTGTTGCTTTACTTCAATCTCATGGAGATGCTGAAATGTGCTGGATGTCTTTAGTCATCCAAGTGCTACTTTGTTGTTGTTGTCAGGTGCCGTGGAGTCGGTATCTGGCTCATAGCAACCCTCAGAGGGTTTTCAATGGCTGTTTCGGGATTGCCTTGGGAGTGGATTGCCAGGTCCTTCTCCCATTTTTGTGGTGCTGGGAATTGAACTTGGGACCTCAGAGACTGCAGAGCAGCACTCTACCAACTGAGCTAAATCCCAGCCCAAGTGCTACTTTAGTAAATTTAAAAAAATTGTCAAGGAGAATAGTGCTTTCTAATTAAGCACATATACTTGTGTTTTGTAATGGTGTATTAAGTGGAAAGAGAAGAGCTATTAAATGTGATATAAAATTTGAAATCCAGATGGCATAAGAGGGCTCAGATGGGCTGAGAATTTTGAGATCATTTTTCATTTAGTATGAGGGTGGAGATGACCAAGAGACAGCATGACAACTTGGAACCACTGCTGAACATAGAATAAGAAACAGCACAGAGGGCAAATAATACAATTAATAAGAGGATAAAATCTGGATGGACATTGGTAAATGAAGTTTCTGGTCATTTCATCAATGCTTTTGTGTAGAAGGATTGTCGGTATGCAACAGAATCATACATTAAGAAACTTTCAAAATATGTTTTGTTTGTTTTACTCTAGTAAACTGAGATCTGTTATCTTTTACTTTCTAATACTTCTATTCATTTTATACAGTCTTGAATTACAAGCATCTGTTCCATGCAAATAGGTAAAAAGATAAATGTAAGCAACTGAAATAACATAACCACATGTCCAGAATTATATGGAAAATACATGTTATTGTTGGGTGCTATTGACTGGAGTCCTATTCATAGTGACTCTGTGTATAACACTATGAAAGACTCCCCAGTTCTGTGCTAGGCACAGGATCTTTTGTATGTTTAAGCCCATTGTGGCAGATACTATATCAATTCATCTAGTTGAAGGTTTTCCTTTTTTTTTTAATTGGAAAATTGTAATGTACACCTTAATGTGATTCATTCTGACATGCTTTTCATTGTGACATTTCTGTATATGCATTTTGATGAACATTATTCATATAGGTTACCCCTTACCCTCCCCTATGCTTCTCCCCTCCCGCCCTCCCCATCTAAGTCTTCCCTATCTTTTACTTAGTAATATTTTTCTATATGTCCTTGGGTTGGTTTTCCGTTTTTGCCATTGACCCACCACTCTCTCAAACATGATGTCCTTCTCCAGGAATTGATCCCTCCTGACAACGTGTTCAAAATATGTAAGATGCAGTCTAGTCATGCTTGCTTCCAAGGAGCACTCTGGTTTCACTTCTAGAATGGATCTGTTGGTTCTCTTGGAAGTCCATGGTATATTCAATGTTTGTCTCCAGCACCATAATTCAGAAGTTGTCAGTTCTTCTGCTGTCTCCCTTATTCAAATTCCAGCTTTCATAAGCCTATTATGTGACTGAAAATACCAAGGCATGAGTCAGGCAGACCTTTATCTTCAATGTGACATCTTTAATTTTCACAGCTACTTACATGGGTATTGATTCTAGAATAAAGTACAATATTCGACAACCTCAGTCTTTCCTTGATTCATCATGAAGCTACCCATTTATCCACTTGTAATGATATTTTTTTGTTGATGTTGAGTCACAATCCATAGTGAAACCTGTGTTATTTGATCTTCATCTGAAAATGTTTCAAATTCTCTTCAGTTTTAGCAGGCAGAGTTGTGTCATCTTTGTAACACAAGTTAATGAGTATTCCTACACCTATGATATCATGTTCTTCACCAAAAATTCCAGCTTCTCAGATTATTTGCTCAGCATAGATATTGAAGAGATATGGTGAAAGGATATAGCCCTGACTCACAGATTTCTTGACTTTAAAACAAGCAGCATTTTCTTGTTCTGTTTGAGTGACTGCTCCCTGGTCCATATACAGTTTCCTCATGAGGTGAAATAAGTGCTCTATTATTCCCATTCTTTTCTGTGTTATTCATAATTTATTCTGGCCCACATAGTCAAATGCTTTGGATAGTCAATAAAACATATAGACATCTTCCTGGTATTTTCTGCTTTTGGCTAATATCTGTGACATCAGAAATTGTGTCCCTGGTTACATGACTCTTCTGAATGTGGCTTGATTTTCTGGCAGTTCCTTGTCAATAAACAACCATAGTTGCTTTTAAATGATCTTTAGCAAAATTTTACCTGCTTGTGATAATAATGATGTCATTTGATAATTTCCATGTTCTATGGATCTTTTCCAGGGCTGAGATTTAGCTCAGTTGGTAGAGTGCCACACTGCAGTCTTTGAGGTCCCAAGTTCGATTCCCAGCACCGCAAACATGGGAGAAGGATGCAGCAAACCACTCCCAAGGCAATCCCGGAACAATCTGCCATTAAAAACCTTATGAGGGTTTTTATGAGTCAGACACGACTTGATGGCCCCTAACAACAACAACAAATGGATCTTTTCCAGTTAGTTAGCCAGGTAGCTGTTTTCTAAATCTCTTTGGATAAAGAAATAAGCATCTTCCATACTGCATCTGCTTGTTAACATATCTCTATTTGTATTCCATCAATTCCCGGAGCCTTGTGTTTCACCAATACCTTCAATGCAGCTTCCACTTCTTCCTTCAGTACCACTGGTTCCTGGTTATATGCATCCTCTTGAAATGGCTGGTCATTCAACAATTCTTTTTGTTATAATGACTCTGTGCATTCCTTCCATCTTCTTTTGATGTTTCCTGTGTCATTTAATATTTTCTGTAGTAGGATCCTTCACTATTGCCACTCAAGGCCAGAATTTTTTCTTCAATTCCTTAAACCTGGAAAAAAGAAAAAAAAAAAAAAGCATGTTCTTCTCTTCTGGTTTTCTATTTCCAGCTCTTTGCACATCATTATAATATTTTATTTGTCTTCTCCAGTTGCCATTTGAAATCTTCTGTTTAGTTTGGTCACTTCATCATATCTTCCTATTATATTTGCTGCTCATTGTTCAAAGGGAAATTTCAGAGTCTCTTTTGATTTGTAATTTGGATTTTTCTTTTTTTTCCCAACTTTTTAATAACTTTTGCTTTCCTCATGAATGAAGTCTTTGAAGTCATACCACAACTCCTCTGGTCTTTGATCATTACTGACTAATGTATCAAATCTGTTCTCATGGTCTCTGAACTCAGCTTGGGTATACTCAAGGTCATGCATTGGCTCTTGAATACTTGTTCTAATTGTCTTCAGTTTTTGTTTGAACCTGCCTATGTGCAGTTGATGGTCTGATCCACAATCAGCACCTGATCTTGTTCTGATTTTTGATATTGACAATTTTCCATTGTCTCTTTCCAGAAATGTAGTCAAATGGTTCTTTTATGTTTTCTCTGGTGAAGTCCATGTGTTTAGCTTTCATTTCTATTGGTGAAAAAATGTATTTGCAATGAAAAGGTCATTGGTCTGACAAAATTCTATTATGCGATCTCCAGCATCATTTCTGTCACAAAGGCCATATTTTTCAACTATGGAGCCTTCTTTGTTTCCAACTTTTGCATTCCAGTCACCAGTGTTGATTAGTCCATCCTGATTTCATGTGTGATCTACTTCAGACTGGAGAATCTGGTAAAAATATTTCCTATCTTTGTGGTCTTAGTGGTTTGTATGTGTAAATGTGAATAACAGTCATATTAACTGGCCTTCCTTGTAGGCAAATGGGTACTATTCTATTACTGACAGCATTGTACTTCAGGACAGATCTTGGGATGTCTTTTTTCATGATGAATGCAACCCCTTTTCTCTTTAACCTCTCATTCCTGGCATAGTAGACCATATGATTATCTGATTCAAAATGGCCCATGCTAGTCTATTTTGGGGCTGGGATTTAGCTCAATTGGTAGAGCATCTGTAGTCTCTGAGGTCCTGAGTTCGATTCCCAGCACCACAAAAATGAGAGAAAGACATGGCAATCCACTCCCAAGGCAATCTTGACACCATCAGTCATTGAAAACCCCCTAAAGGTCTCTATGAGTCAGACAGGACTTGATGGCACCTAACAACAACAATGCCTAGAATGTTGGTGTTTATGTGTTCCATTTCCCTTTTGATGATTTCTAATTTCCCTAGATCCATACTATGTATATTCCATGTTCCAATTATTAATGGATGTTTATAGTTGTTCCTTTTCATTTTCAGTCTTGTTACATGAGTAAATGGAAATCCCTGGGGCTTTGCTCCATTCTCATCATTAAGATTTTCTCTATTTTGAGGAGGCAACCCTTCCCCAGTCATTTTTTGACTTTTTTCCAACCAGGGTGGCTCATTTTCAGGCAGTATATGTGACAGTGTTTCTCTGTTATTCACAGTGTTTTCAATGACTAATTGTTTCAGAAGTAGTTTAGCCATATCCATCTCCCTAGTCTTCGCCTAGAAGCTCAGCTGAAACCTGCCCACCATGGTGAACATGCTGGTATGTGAAATACGTATGGCATAGCTTTCAGCATCACAGCAACATGGAGTTCCCCACAGTATGGCAAACTGACAGACATGTAGAGGATGGAACATACTAGATAAATATAAATAAGAAAACAATGTCTTAACCTCAATTTCTTGTTGCTATATGGTTGTTTTAAAATTGCTCTTGCAAAACGCTTGGAAGGATAAATGATTATAATAATGGTGCCAATAATACTTGGTAATGCTTATTCAGTTACAAAATATTTTTATTTATGTTTATGGTCATTCTTGAGGTAATTTGATAAACTTATATCTCTTCACATTTGAAGATGAGAACATAGAATAAGAAAGGGCAAGTGATTTTTTTCAGAACACACTGGTAATTTATGACCAACTGTTGATTTCAGCTTTCATGTACTTTATTGCAGCAGATTAATGATCTCACATTTATGAAAAAGAGAATTAGTTAGCAATAGTCAGCCCTCTGTATCCACAGGTTCTGTATCTGTGGATTTAGCACATTAACAATGGAAAATATTTTTGAAATTGTACTGAACATATACAGTCTTGGTTTTTGTCATTATTCCCTAAAATACTATTTACATAGCATTTGCATTGTATTAGGAATTATAGGTAATCTAAAGTTGATTTAAAGTATATGGGAGGATATGCATAGGTTATATGCAAACACAGTGACATTTTATATAAGAGATTTGAGCATCTGCACATTTGAGTTCTCAGAGGGGTCTTGGAATTAATCCCTTGTGATACAAAGTTATGACTGTGCTCTTTTCATTGTGGCACAATAATGTCCAGTGCAGAAATGCTTACCATAGTGTGAGACTCATTTTTGACTGACGGGGAACTATTTTAAATAGCACAAATAATCTCCAATTCATAGTAATAGAACTACTTTGGAGACAGCTGGTATAGATGAACCACCACATGGTAAATGTATTCAGCCCTTAAATAGCCTCTGATACTACTCAACAAACTTGTAATATGTCTTGCAACTCAGGCTGCTCTTTGGAAACCACCCAGGGTGCAATCCTGCTGCTCTTGCATTTCTTTTATGCTCACAAAACTCCCATTAACATTACTCAAATTTGAGGGTACCAGAAACTGAAGGCAATTTTTCTCTGCTTCCTCAATTCTCAATAGCTTTGCAGTCACAGACATTTAGCAGCACTCTCACAATAAGGAACAGGTATTTTTGCACAAAAACAAGAAATCTGCAGGAAAGTCCTTCTTGCTTCAGGGAATCTCTGTATGCTGATATATGTGACACATGGCTGTGTTAGGGCACCAGCTGCTTGGAACCTTCTCAGAGCTCTAGACTGTGGGAAGAGAACTCCCATTGGCTGTGTGTACATCTGACTGGCTGTGTGACAGCAATGCCTTCCAGCCTAGCAGTTTTTGTTCCAGTATTCACCAGATGCAATTAGCAGAGTCAGAAGGAAGCAACCTACAATCTGCCAAAATAGGTCAGTAATCTCATTGTCAATAATCACAAGATATATGTTTAAAGCAACACAAATCCTGTAAAAATTATGCCGACACACTTTTTCATGTCTAAGTTTTACATAAGTCCCTCATTTCATATGTTAGTTGATGAAATTGTTCTTTTAAAAAGAGGAGTCATCTTATTGAGATCTGTTTATCCACATAATTTTCAAAACTCACAAGGACTCTTGGCAAAATAATAATTGGAGAAGCCTAAGTGTATTAACGTAAACTACTATTGTAGGTTAAAATCATGCATATGGTTCTCATATATCCTCAACTTGCACATAATTCTAACATTTTTTCCTATAAATAATGATCCATATATTAGTTTATTCATATGTTAAATAATATAGTCAGTGAACTGAGTGTTCATATTTAAAAGAATGCAAACGAAGTATCAGTCCTTAAGAAGTACAAACAAAACTTCATCCATAAAACAAAAAGGTGTCCCTCAACTTATTTTTTGATGAATGTTTTGTATTTGAGAATTGAACTAATACCTGAAGTCAAAATATATATTTTCCATATATTATATGGGCTGGGATTTAGCTCAGTTGGTAGAACGCCGCTCTGCAGTTTCTGAGGTCCTGAGTTTGATTCCCAGCACCGCAAAAATGGGAGAAGGATGTGGCAACCCACTCCTAAGGCAATCCTGAAACAATCTGCCATTGAAAACGCTATGAGGGTCACTATGAGTCAGACCTGACTCGACGGCACCTAACAACAACATATATTTTATAGTCAGAATTTTTAGTATGCAAATATCAAAATTTTACTAGCTAAAACATAAACTATACTTTTATAAAGAAGAAAGTGATTTTTTTCAAGCCTATTGGACACCCACAAATTAGGAACTAAGGGGCTAGAGTAAGAGACAGTTGGAAAGAGTATGGGTATGCTTTTCATCCCATTTACAAAAATAATATAATTTTTCTTTCACTGATCCTTCCTTTGTTTTGATTTTTTTAAGTAGTGCAATATATGTTATGGTTAAACATTTATAAGCCAGTGAGAGAATATGTGCTGTCACTACAATTAATGTTTTAACTCACTTTGAGTATTTTCAATATTAGTAATGAAAATGGGACTTTTGGTGTGTGCAGGAGCATTGGTGGTTTATTACATTTGTCTCTAAGAAATGAATATGATAAGCTTGCTCACTCTTTCTAGTTTTGGGTCAGTCTCTTGATTTAGAGCTTGCCAGAAGAGAACTGTCAACACCCTATGTTGCAAGTTGGCATAATGTGTGGCCATTCCACTAGGACCCCAAATCTCACCTTTTTTGCTGCTCTTGTGGGGATGGCACAGACTAATATAAGGGATTTCTGATGAGTTAGTACTCTTTATCAACAAATAAGCAAACAAACACAACTTGAATCACCATCGAAGCAACTTTTACATGTTTTCAAATCTGTAACAAGAATTCTTTTTTAAAAAAAGCTCAACATAGGCCAGGTGCAGTGGCACACACCTGTAATCCCAGCAACACGGGGGGCAAAGGTATGAGGATTTTGAATTTGAGGCCAGAGGAAGCCTACATAACTCAGTGAGACCCTGTTTCAAGTAACATATAATGCTTGAAATTGAGCTCGGGTGCACACCTAGTGAAAGAGCACTTGCAAAGTGTGTGTGAGGTCCTAGGTTGCATCCCTAAGTACATCACCTCCAAAATGAAAGAAATTAAGAAATTATAAAGGTGTCTGACACCAAGTCATAACGTTTTTGTCTGGTAGTAATTTCTCATTACTTAAAACTCCTTATTACATATAGGTCTTATGGAAAGTTAAGCTTTCCAAACATGTAAAATATGGTTTATCCATTGTGATGCTTTATGTCCATTTTGTTTGTTTAGCATTATTTTTTCTATATTAAATTACAACTTGAAAATTTTAAAATAGCTTCATGTATACATGGACATTCTTATGACCATATTAGTTCCTAAAACTGGAAAAGGAGTATGTGAAAACTACTCATTTCTAAGCATCATTTCAGTCTTCTTTATAGAAAACAAAGTAGGTTATGAAATGAATAACTATATTCAGTCAAGGACAGCTGTCTGTTTTGGTTTCAAGGCAGAATATTCTGAGATTTTTTTACTTGATGATATATTTCAAAAGATAAAGGATCATCACATGTTTAT